>NCSJ02000200.1:0-79557 GCA_002812745.2 Scytalidium lignicola
CTATCTCTATCTGTGGTGTTTCATGAGGTTCGAAAGGTTGTGTTTCGACGTGTTGACGCGTAATATTGATCAAAGTCTTGGAATGGTTGTGTAATCGAAAATCAATCGGAAAATCGATCGTATGAATGCTCAATCTTGGCTCTACAGACATATCCTCAGAATGCTGTAGGTTCGTAGCCCTCACCGCGTACAGGTGTTGAGTCTCGAGGGCCTTACACTATCAATGAATGCTCTTAAACAGTTTTACAGTAATGAGATGAGGCGAACAAGATCATTCAACAGCAGATGTGCTGTATTGCGTATAGGTGGACGAGAGTCACTTCTAATTGATACGATTGACACGTTGTAAGTTCCCCCTGACACGTTGTAAGTTCGATTGACACGTTGTAAGTTCCCCCTTTTCTCTCCGAAACTTCGTCTACTGAAGGTGTGCTTAGCAAACGGAATTTTCTTGCTTCTCCACCAGTCGTTTTTCTTTACGGCTCGAAGTTAATTGATGCAAACTGATGAGAAGCTGTTTGTTCGCTAGTAGTGAAGTGTTATGACTACTCTTTTCCTCTAAGGCTTTGTCTACTGAGCATGCCTTTAGGAGACTAGATTTTTAGGTCTTTTAATTGTAGGTCATTTTTTTTNCTTCTGTATGGTTTAATTCGAGTCAAATTTTTGAAGGGGAAATTGTCTTGTGCAATAAATTAGAGATATGGCTTAGAAATTGAGTTTGTTATTTTTGCGCTACAGGGCAAAANTGCTTTTTAGGATTCGATTTTTTTTTGTTTTTNATTCTATGGTGTAAAAAGTCTATTAGTTTGCTAATAAGGCACTGACCTCACTTATCTATGATGATGGATGGATAAATGATTTCATCTTATGGGGCAAAAACCATGTATCTTGGAGAGTTACATTTCCTTTTTTTCACATCATAGGATGAAAAGCCTTTTAATTGCTGAGCAAGGCTATTACTTGAACTTACTTATGGTTTTGCCTTGGTTTATAGTTTTGCTTTATAGGGTAAAAATACTCGGTTTTGAGAGAGAAGTTCTTATTTTTGCCTTATAAGGCGAAAAGGTTTATTAGTCTAGGGGAAGACTTATCTTCTCTTACCTTTTCTTACTTTGCTGCTCTTAACTTTGCCCTTTGAGGCCAAAATCTTAACTTTATAGTCTTTACCCAAGACTTAAGAAGGCTTTACTATCTTCAAAACTAATATTTTCTTCTTGGCTATAACCTTTGCTTTTAAATTTTCCTCTTTTGTATTTTTAAAATTTCTCTAAATAAATCCTTATAATTATCGATTTCTCTTCTTTTACTTATTTTTAACTTTAAATAACTTACATTTACTTTTAACCTTGACTATTTCATTCACTTCTAACCTTGACCATCTTACTTACTTCTAACCCTGACCATCTTACTCACTTTTAACCCTGACTATCTTACTTACTTTTAACCTTGACTATAACCCTGAATTCTTTATCCTCTTTAAAATGATAAATTTGCTTATATTTCCTACTTGAATCTTATATTCTCCTTTGAAATCTTTATACCTTTGTTATATTTTCATTACTTTATTCTTTTACTTTAATTTATAACTTAACTTTATTTCTTTACTTTTAATTTTTATGAACTTATTATAGTTATACTTTAACATTTAGCTTTCTATTAGTTTTNACCTCTTTAACTTGTACCCTTATCCTTAATCCTTCATTTTTTTTACTTCTTTCACTCTTTAACTTAACATTTATATTTAACCTTTTTTTNACTTTTATTTTATTTACTAGTTCTTTTTTTTTTTATTAGCCTTATTCGAAAATCTCTTTATTAATTGTCCTTGTGTATTTAATTATATTCTATTTACTTGACTTTTGTTATTGTACTTATTATTCTTAAACGTCTTTGCTTTTTTTAATATAATATGCTTTACATTAACATACAAATTATCCTTTTCTACTTCCTTAATCTGTTTTCTATCTTAGACTAATAATATGATAATTGCCTTACTTAGATTTTTTATCTTGACTTACTCGTTTACTTTCTTAATAATAATTCTTTAGTTTTAATTTCCAAATTAACTTAATGTATATAACTACTTAAATGTTTAGTATGTTAATCCTTAATCTTAATACATTAATTATTATTATTTAGCTTTCTTTTAATTTTTCATGTTCTTTTTCCTTTATTCACTTTTTTNAACCTCTTAACACTATCCAGGTCATTAGATAGCCAAAGGTAAGGTAGATGTTCAAGGACAACAGAAACGTATAATATAAGCAATTAAGTTAAAGGTAAGATCTAGTAATATATTTAGGTTGAACATAAGAAGTCTACTCTTATGTTCTTACAATATGCTTATATAGATAATAAAATCTAACTAGACCTCTTGGACCTTGCAAGTCCCCCAGGTCCATAAACCCCTTGGACTTCTCAAGTCCTTTAAGTCCTAATCATGTTATATAATCGTTAAGTTCTCTATATACACTTTGCTATATATTAAGCCTTAGGCTTACACCAATCATTGTGTTATAGTAAAACTTGTAATATTATCCTCTTTTCTACTTAGTATTATCTTAACATTAAAATATTATCTTTAAATATTCTTCTTGTTCATCAATCCTTCTCTCCTTTCTAACATATTACCTAAACGACAACATTCTAAGAGTAGCATAGAAGAAAGAACAAGATCAAGAAAATATCAAGAAGTATTGAACTTAGGAAATTATATAACAAAGTATAGTATTAAGATATCTCCTTGTGGTTTTTATGTCTAAAACAGTTTGACTTGTTTAATAGTTTCTAAGTCTAACTGTTATAACAAGTATACTTGTCAAAGGTGCAAATACAAGAGTAAAAGCATTCTTATAACCTCTTAGGAAACCCTTAATAAGGAGGAGGCTTGTCTTGAAGTTAAGGAGGAGAAGGCTACTCAGGCTATGGCTAAGAACATAACTTATCTTGCTTATCTTCATAAACAAAAGAAGTTCCTTTGCAAATATATTAATAAAATGATCTGTTGTAGACTTTCTTCTTTGGATAAGTTGGATATTACAAAAGAGAAAGAAAGGTAAGAAAAACAGAACTCCTTATTACTTCCAAAGTTGTATTCTACTAACTTAAGTATAACTTTTTCCTCTGTTATCAACCTCTTCTTTTTTNAACCTTATGATTCTATTACTTAAAAATCTATTCTAAGACAAGTTTAACAATATACCTTTAATAACCTCTTATAACTTATAAGATTAGAAGTAAATTCTTATTTATTCTCATTCTTTAGATATCCTATTTATTTAACCAAATATTGTAATTTCTTATAATACATCTTATAACTAATGATTTTCTCAACTTTATATTCTCTTTCTAGATCAACTTCTTCTAACATTAATATTTAAGCATTTTCAAGTGTTAATTTAAGAAGTAAAACATAAAAAACAAAATATATCTTAATTATTGTTAGTAATTTTAAGAAAGATAAGTTAAGCTTTACTTTTTAAGACTTTATTTGCTTATAATAACTTNAAAAACAAACTTTAAAGAACTTGACTAACCTGAAATTATATTCTTTATTATAATCATATTCTTTACTTTATATAAAAGTTTCTTAATAAAATTAACTATACTAATTATTATAAAACTAACTAATAATACTTTCTTATACTAATTAATTACTAAAATGTTAACAACTAAGAATTACTCTTAAAAACTTAATCTGNAAAACCTTTATAATAGTTATAACAAAAGTATATAACGTAGAAAGTTTAACAAAGTATAATTTAAAATAATTTTATAGAATTTTAATTAATATAAAAGTTATAAAGCATTTTACAACTAATTATAATTAATTTAAAGCTTTACAGTAAACAGATCAAATTATAACATTTAATACTATTACTAAAAGCATAATAATAATATAGTTTAAAATTAAAAGCATAACTTTAATAAGTTTTATATTAGTAAATACATTAATTAAACAAATTGAATTCTATGTAATTAAATTAATTATATCCTTTTTATTATGCTTAACAGATATAAACTAATTAAATATGTATTTCAACAACTTTACAAACTTACTTATTATCTTATAAAAAAGCATTTTAATTATATAACAATTCGGTTATAATTTTCTACTTTAGAATATATCTTTATATACTTTCATTTTTAATTCATTAAAGGAAAACCCTTACTTCTTAACTAATATAGAATTACAATATTTATACTAATATTTTAATTACTTGTTAATAACTAAATTACAATACATATTAGACTATATAAGCTATAATATTAACAAGAATATATTAGAATATTTTACTAAGTTTTATGCTTATTATTAATATTATAAGAAGTTGTTAAGAAGATTTAGATTTAACTTATAAAATAATATTAACTTTAACTACTTTATTATTAGGGGATACCTAAATACACTGACCACTTACCTAAATACACGAAAATCTTCCGGCATCGGCTGCACCCCTTGCATAACAACACCTCGTGATTGCATACAAATTAGTACTGTGCAAAGAGACTCAGTAATGAAAATTATTCAAATAATTAAGCCTACTCATTCTAAGTTATATCAACACTTCTATGCAATCTTGCGTCATTTATGACTTCTCAGAATTACATAATTCTTCTAGCTCTCCTGATTCCTCCAATTGCTTCAACATCTCCATCTCACGCAATTACTCCAATTCCTCTCCCTTTTTTGCTGTCTCTGCTTCCTCCAAGGCCTCCAAAACTTGTATATCATCTGTCATAACCATATTAGCTAATTGAGCTATCTCTTCTATCGAATCTGATTGGTGGATTGTTGACATTCCAAGTTGATATACACGTTCTCGTATGGTTCCAGGCTCATATGTATCACCAATATCTTGAATACACTGTAGCCTAATTCTTGTAACTGTATGCCCAAACCTAGTAACATATTGCTCTTTCCCTCCTAAGTCTTGTAATATAACAGGCCTTGAAGTTGAATTCTTCATTGTCAGGGGAGCAGAACTAGCAAGAAGCTCAAAAGCAGATGGTAAGCATTTTGTACTAGAAATTGCTTTGGAATTTTAAGCCTTTCTTAAAGCTCTTTTAAGTCTTCCTTTCCCTCTAATAACCTTTAGATGAAGAATAAGTCTTTAAACGCTAAAAGCAAGCATAACATCTGGGGATAGCTTAATATAATACTAATAAGGATATATATCTTCAAGTAAAATTATATCTTTAACTTGTTATCTTTGCTATATAGTATAAAAGCATAGAATACTTATAAATTGCTATATAGTATACTTATAACTTATTATATCTAGAGCCTTATTTTTAGGTATTTTAACTTGTTCAAGCAAGACCTTTTCTAAAGTATAATTATATATATACTCTAGAATAACGTTGAATATACTCACTTGCTTAATATAATGTTTTATGCATAATCTTTCTTAGTTTAAAGTTATGAATATATCTTCTTGTTGACTAGTCCAAAATAGTAATAATTATTCAAACATATCATTTAAATCTTCATTATTACGTTGTAGATATGATTTCATTGTACTATAACAGCCTTTGATAGAAAAAGTTATAAGAACTTCAAAATGATAATATTAATTCAACCAATATTAAATTAACTTTTCTTTCTAAGAAATAAGCTAAGTGTTTTCAATATACTTAACTATTGTATTAGGATAAGTATATATTTAGGTGAGATTCAATGCATAAGCCTCTTCTGTCTGTGAATCCAATAATACTCCTTATAATTTGAGGAATGCTTGAAAAGTAGAATAACACTTGTAAATGTTATTTTCTTTTACTAGTAGTAGAAAGAATCTTTTGGTTTTAGCTAATACATTCATGTTAACATGCTACTAACAAAGGGCATAATTGAATTTCATGCAATATGTATCAATACTCTTCATTAGAGCCAATTCCCTATCAGTTACTATAGAGAGTAACTCTGAAATAGAATACTTATCCATTATTTCCTTAAACCAGCTTAAAGCTTAATCATATACACNTTTTAGTCTTACTTAAAAGAAAGGCTAACACAATTTGGACTACCTTATTCCCTCTAGTTATTCTACATATATTCAATAATAGCATCTGAAATCAATTGGTTTTGTATATACAATCTATTAAAAGAATATCAAGGTGTTGTTTATAAGTTACAATCGCTTAAGGGTAAATATAAAATAAGTAGATAAGGTTGTTAGTATTATTAAGTGTATATGATAGGTTATAACCCTCTTCCTTGAGTTTGAACCTAGTTTGTTAGTAAATTAAAGGTTAAGGAATCTTATTAAACATACAATAACCACTGAATTAGTATTTTACTTTCTAAAGTCTTTAACCTTGTAACTTGAGTGATATTGATAATATCAGACCTAATTATAAAAACAGTTAAGTGATAAATTCGAAGAAAACTCAAGATATTAGAATTCTTCACTCTACTATAAGCTTTAGCTATGATTTGAGCTTGAATTTGAGGTTCTAAAGTTGCAATTCTGTATGCTGGATATGCAACAGGACCTAAAGAAGTACTGTGGTTATAAGAAGATTCTATGACTTTAAGCCTCCACCTTCCTTCTTCTTGAGCTTTGGCAACTATTCTCATATTGCAACCATACTTTTTAGAAGCTGACTGACGTTGTTTAGAAGGGTGTACATTACTCCTTTTACCATAAGAGTGATATACTCCACCATGGTCGCAAATATAAGTAACTAATTTAAGTTGCTTATCCTGAGTAGCAAAAGCATACCTATGAGCACGTGCAAAAGCTTGAATTGCAGCATATAACGATGGTATATCAGGATAAGAGGCTTCTGGTAGAGTAGGGCCACAAGGAGAGTTCATAGTAACGGTGAGAGCTAATATGTAGTGGTAGAAGTGGCTTGATTTCAATATAATGGGAGGGAATAGCTTCAGTTGTAAAAGTTGTAAGGAAAGAGAAATAAGTGTATGCGTACTACGCGTGTTCGCGTTTTAAGTACTGCAATCTAAGTGGTTATCATACTTACTAGCAAATTACTATGGGGGCTGTTTGGCGAAGAGAGACTGGTACCGGAGATTTTCGTGTATTTAGGTAAGTGGTCAGTGTATTTAGGTATCCCTTATAAGTAATTTTCTCTGTTTAAATAGAAATTGTATAACAATTTATATAGTTCAACTATCTTACAAAAGATAACCAATTTATTTAAGATAATTGAATATTTTTATCATTTACCCTTAGGTAATTAATAAGCAATATTTTCCTACCTCCAAGTGTAACCAACTATTAATATGAACGCCGACGAAAACAANTTTTTCTTTCCATAATGCTAAGNAAAAAAATGTTGTCAAAGCAACTTGACTTCGCACTAAACGCTAAACTTAGGAGATCATGCAGTATATCGTCGTTAAATTCAGCGTCGTTACTTTACTCTGATAATTCTAGCGGAGATCACTTCACACACGATATATTAACAGATGAGTTTATAAATGTGTTCGAACCATCAAGTAATGCTGGATAGACAAAATAAATAGAGGAAGGATTAAACCATACAACNTTTTTTGATTATATTGTAATGTTTCCTCATTAGTAGAATCCCTGAAATCCTCAAGTTATTTTCTCTGGTTATTAAAAGTAACTCTGATTATTATAAATAATAGTTTTAATTATTAAAAATAGCCTTGATTATTAAGAGCAATTCTGATTATGAAGAATCTCTGATTATTATGAGTACTTTTGATTATTAAAAATAATTTTGATAATGAGAAATATTCCTGATTTCAAAAGTAATTCCAAATATTAGTAACAATTAAAATTATCAAAAACAGTGCTAATTATGAAAAGAGCTTTCAATTATAAGAGGAAGGGAGGCCTTTTTTGTGTTGACTTATATATTTCCAAACCAATTTTCCATAACAATTTTTTTTTAAAATTCTTTTTCTCAATCACANTTTTTTTCTTCATACTAATTTTTTTGCAATACTCAGAATTTTGAATAATTTCTATTTCTCCTCACCAAATTCCATTTTGTNAAAAACTTTGAAGTTAGGACAATTTTCGAAGGTCTCCGCTTGAGAGATCGGTTTTGTTAACAAAACAACTTCCAAATTTTGACCGACCTTTGTTAACAGGTTTTCATTTCCCCGATTTCAATCCTTCGAAATCTCCATTTCCTGGCTGCTTTTTTCCTAAGCGCTCTCATCTTTCTTCGTCTTTTTGACAGAATTCCAGTCCATGCCTAATGCAGCCACTATTCCCAAACAAACTACAGCCACACAGCTCCAGAAAGTTCTTGTGACCGCGAAATTGTAAGCGCCGACCACTTGTGCTTTATCTGAAGCAGGCACACCGTCCAGCAGGTTTGTTGCACCCTGGTTAAAAACGCTGTCAACATCTATATCGGGGATATTGGACAAGCGTTGTCGAAGGACATTCGAGAAAATATTCTGTGAGATGGAGATGAAAAGAGCAGCGCCGGTGCTGATGCCAAAGGCAATGGCTGTCATCCCAGCAGGAATATCCTCCGACTTAAGCGCAGTCGAGGTAGCCGACCAAGGCTGGGGGATTGCCAGTCCCATGCCGAGACCGTACATGACTTGCCATCCGATCCATGCAGAGACTCCTGTGGTTGGTTTGAAGGTTGTGAGGAAACCGAAACCGATAGCCATCATAGTGGACCCAAGCAGCATGACCGGCGTGTAGTAACCAACTACAGAGAGGATAAAGCCAGAGCTGATAGCAGCAGCAGAGAGGGCAATAACGGATGGGAGAAGCATCTGTCCAGACTTCGCTGCCGATGCACCTGTGATCGCTTGGAACCAGATAGGCAACTTGAAGATATATGTTAATCAAGGCTGCCCAATATTAGTCATAGTACGATTGAAAGACTCACGAAATAATCAGAGAGGTTAAAAGCTGCAGATGCACAGAATGCATACAACACGCATAGCATCACAGTCTTGTTGAACACTACAGACCTGGGTATAACAGCGCTATCCTTCCGCAACGCCTCCAGAGCAACAAATGCTGCAAAAGCAAAACCGGCGATCACCAGAAGAGCGATAATCCTGCCGCTGCCCCAACTGAAGGTTGAGCCTCCCCACTGCAGAGCTAGCAAAAAACACACAATGCTTCCGGTAAACACAAAAAGATTGAGAAAGCTGAGCTGCTTAAGTTTGGAAATGGTGGAGCCTTCAGGAATTTTCTGATTCTCTGAGTCTTTGAAGCACACGATGAGAATGAAAATCGTGAATCCACCAACGGGCAGATTGAGCCAGAAGCTATCACATCCCAAACGTGGTCAGCTTGCGGTCCGGCCGGANGTAGAATTTTTACTTACCACCATCTCCAGCTGGCGTACGTTGTTAGAGCACCCCCAATTATTGGGGCTACGATCGCTGCAATGCACTCGAGAGCTCCTACCGTGCTATTGTATATGGGTCTCAAGCGAAGTGGGATAGTATGAGCAATAGCGCTGGCACAAAATAAAATTAGAGCTAGACATCTTTGGCTGGACAAAAAATGGAATAGAACTCACATGAAAACTCCGGTAATGATTCCGGAGGCGCCACAGCCAGAAATTGCTCTCCCAATAATGAATGCAGCTGAGCTGGGTGCTGCGGCAGACACTATAGACCCAAGTTCGAGGATGGTTACAGCTATGACCAGTACCCATTTCACTCGGAATTTTTCGTAGATTTTCCCGTAGAAGAACTGAGTTGAACATGTTGTGAGCCGGTCTACATCTATCATCAGCCGGAATCCCAAGGCGAACCACAAGTGATTCCTAGGTTGCTGCGCAACCTACATGCTGAGCCATACCAGCCGATGTCTGTCAATGAATGGAATTCATTCGTGATGGTAGGAGTTGCTGTCCCTACGATGCTATCGTCCTGGGTTTTTGAGTATCAGTATGTGTCTTGTGATGGCGACCAAAATACTTACGAGGCCTGTAATAAAAATCGCGAGTCCCATTGCGACAGCAATAGGGAGCGATTGCCATGCGCCGAGGTATTTTGGTTCATTCTCGTCTCCTTGCGCATTCGCTGTTGGAATCGGTGCCGTGTCAAGGATTGTTTCATTAACAGTTTTCTCATTACTTTCCACCGGCTCAGAATTATTGATATCGCTAGGAGCAGCTGATGCCGAGGAGTCCATTCTGATCAATCTGGTCAAGAGAGTGCTGTGTTTTGAACGCGACACTTACATCAAAGGTATGGAAGGAAATCGGCAACAAATAGCGAACGAAATTTAGCAGCGCTTATGCGGTGTGACCGAAGGATAAATCTCACCCTCCTCATTCTGTTTAACTTCATTTGAATACTTTATTATTGGATACGGCAAGATGCAGAGGCAGGGTATATTCGGATGGAAAAGCTGTGCAACAGGTTCTGACAAGGTAGCCAAATAAGCTGCTCCCCTGAAGGCAGAAGGTAGAGTAAGGATTTGTGAAAAGATGTACGGAGGACGCGGCAAAATGTGATGGGAATCTGCCAAGACACTAAATGTGCACGTGCCACAGGCTTTCCAGCGAGTGTAGTGCCTAAAGTGCCCTATAATTACAGCGTATTACAGAGCATTACCAGGCTACAGGTCGCTATAATTACAGGGCACTTCCAGCGCTCAAATCGTTAGCGCTTGCCTAGCGCCTTAGCACTATTCCCATCACATTTTGCCGCGTCCTCCGTAGCTCGATGTACAGTGGGTATGCTTAATAATCCGCGATTTTCGCGATTTTTCGCGAAACCGCGTTCTCTTTCATTTTCACAACAACTTCAAATTAATTCAATAACTCCAATACGACATCCTTTAAGTCAAATTGACGATAATATTGTTCGTTATAAAGATTTTTCTCTATATATTCAAGGTAAAATTATTAGCAAAGCTGAAGAAGGCAAGAAAATAACTCATATTGCACAAGAGTTAAATATGCTAGATTCAACAGTTCAAGACATTATAAATAAAAAACAATTGTATGTCGATAGCAAATCCAATCTAAGGCCTGGTAAGCTAGATAAATATCCAAAGCAATTTAAGTGTAACTTTATAGCTTTTATACATAAAGAGCCTAAATCGTTTATAGCTAAGATCCGAAAGTATATAAGAGTCAAAATATCTAATAAAATAATCATTTACATTTTAGACAGTATAAGAATTTGACATTAGCAATGTAAAAGACAACTATATCTTATTAATGAAATAGCAACAAAAAGGCTTGAATAATATTTTAAACAAGAAGATTAAAAGCTTTTAAACTTCTTAAAATACATCTTTACTAACAAGTGTTTTGTTAAATGTAAAGTAAGTAAAATAATAAAATAGGCATAGTTTTAGCTAAAGGAAAAATAAAACAAAGAGATAATTACTACTTATTCAAAGAGTAAGGATATATTAATAATAGTTTAAGTTGTTATTTGGTAAAATAATAACAAGGTTCATAAGTCAGAATTAGTCATTTTGAACAGAAATTTTGAATTTAAGAAGTTTAACTATATAGTTAACTTATATATCAAAGTTATTAATGATTAATTGTTAAAAATATAAGAACCAAGCTTAATATTCATATAAGATAATGTTTTAATCTACTATGCTAATAAAACCAAACAATAGTTCAAAGATATGGCTATATTAGTTATTGATTGATTATTATATTCCCTAGATCTTAACCTTATAGAATATATATAGTAACATCTCAAAGTGAAGGTCTTGGAAATTTACCCAGAACTTAAAGATATAAGCAAAANGTGATGAGGCTATTATAACATTAAAAAANTGCTTTAATTAAGGCATGGGACTTGTTAGATGATTCAATTATTCAAGCATGTTTGGAGAGTCTATGTAGGAGGAAAGATGTGGTTATTGTAGCAAAAGGGTAGTATATAAAGTATTAAAATATTTGTAATTATAAAATGTTATTCAAAAACCAATTTAAACTTAATTCCATATAATTTTGTACTAAAATAAGTTGTGGTTATTTATTGGTTGGCATTTTTGTACTAAGGGTGGTGGGGTAAATTTGGAATCGTGGATTATTAGGCACAACCACTGTAACTTAATTATTTGTGGAAGCGACGTTTAGTAAAGGAGATACATGTAACGGAGAATAGTAATGGAAATGCAAGTAGCAGAGCTACAAGTGTCGGAGATGTAGCTTATTCCGTTAATAGGATAACAATTCTTTTTATTCTTGTCTCTCTCCATTTCCTTTCCTTTGCAAGAAAGACTTGAAAAATTGTAACACACAAACAGTCACTCGTATTTTCTTTGAAAACTTCAACTCTTAAGAAAGAAACTTCATCAATTAATGCTATTGAATTTACTCATCTGACTTGCATCTCGAACTTCAGATGAACTTTAAAGCAGATATAAGTGTATTAAAGTGATCAAGTTATACTTATAACCAAGCCTTAGATTTGTTAGTGGAGGAACTTCATAATATCCTTTCTCTAGAACGGTCGCTTTTTGTAATCACTTAACTTCTCTAGCATTGAATCAATAACATAGGCAAGTTCAACTCCATTGCCCTTCTTAACAATGTCATACAAACTAATCATATAAAATCTTACACAAAAGATTATAACCTTAGTTTTTAAGAGAACTTTCAATGTTTAACGCTTATATTATAGTTAACATTAGTTAATATCGATCAACTCTAAGCCGTCTAAAAGTGTATGTCCCTTTTCTGGATAGTAATTATTTCCATTTAAACGAAAAAGGTCTTTCTCATCGACTTGGAGACTTCACTATATGCAACAAGATTAAAACAGTGATAACAGACACACTACAAAAGGGAAAACACATATGTTAAAACGTTAAATAAGGTCACCAGTTTTCATTTAAGCTACAAACTTATTTACACCTTTGCCAATTCTTTCCTTATAATAAGTTATAAACATGTGAATATCCTTGAATAATATACTGATACACGATGAACTGTTAAAACCACTTGAGAAACATAAAATGAAGCCTTGTAAACGAAACTCTTCATTGCCATTAAAGCATATTAAGTAAAAATCTTCTTCTACGTTTTTACACATAATTTGAAGAGTTATTACTGGATCTTGTAATGCTTTTTAAAGATCATATGTCTTCTTTGTTACAAAGTTTTTAAAGGTTTGATTGTTAACACAGAACATAGTAGGAAAGCATTTAAAAACATATTTAATAATGACTTATGTGAAAAGTTTAATAATAGCCAAGAAGTTAATGTCGTTAACATTAATAATTTATTGAGGATTTCCTTTCATTGTTATAATTCTTTCGTTTAATTGATTAAGATATCCTTAGTCCATTTAGATCTAATCATTTTTAAAACTTTCTCAACACTTGAAATTCTTCAATTAAATATTCTTTCATCAAAATGATTAGAGAAAAGCTCATTTACTTATAATAACATGTACGTTAAATTTAAAAGGTTAGTATAAACGTTGAAATTCTTTAATGAAATCAAAACTAGAATACTTATTTACATCATTAGTCGATTCGTTAATAAAGGTAATTCTTACATTAACTTTCAATTGAAAAAGGTAATAATGATATTTTTGTCCTTATAATTTCTGTATACTAATAGTGATAATAACTGTAAGAGCAACTACATAAATGATTATTAGTGAAATTAAAGTTATGATAATAAAAGAGTTTATGAAAAGATCAAACTAAGAATTATAATTAACTTCAATTTTAAAAAGATAAACCTTAAAATATGTTATTATTATAAATGAGTTTTGACTTTACACATATAGAATACTTTTAATTCATTCTGAATATTACGCTAAAATTGAAGTCTATTGTTCTAGATCTTACATTAAAGTCTTCATACTGCCGTAAAGGCTTTCCACACTCGTTGATCTCGGTCGTGTAGCACTTGTCCATGTCCTCTGTCATGGTAACATCTGTCCCATCGCTATTGTAACCGCTATCAGAGCAGCCGTGCTCGTCCATGGCTTCGTCGGCGCCGTCGTTGCCGTCGCTTCCATCGTCCTCAGAGTCGAAGAGGACATCATCGTCGGATCCAGGGTCGTCGCCAGCATCGCTATCACTGTCGTACTCAAGCTCGTCGTCGTCATCACAATACACTGCCTTCCAAGGGTATAAGTTCTTGTTAATCTCTTCTCTCTCGCCAAGAGGGTCTTGGCTGGCGTTGTCCTTTGATGAGTGAACAAATTCCGCTAGTCAACCGCCTGTATAGGCTTGGAACAGCATTATAGTAGCGACGTCATGACAGTCGTCCTCGGTAGGGAAGACGGATTCATCACGGGCCCAGTACTGGACAAGCATGAGAAGCAGGTCGTCCGGTCCGGCTACAAGCTTAAGTTTAGACGTGGTATCCAGCTCAAAGTCGACCTTGAGTATGCCGTCGATATACTTTAATCATAGATCAGCGTGCAATACAAGAATAACATTGGAGGAGGATTGTCATACCTTGACAACCTCGTGTCTGTCATTCGTGTCCACGTATTCACCATTCACTCGGCAATAGAGCATCTTGAAATCCCGCCAGTATATATGAATCGACCTTCTCTTCCCTTTCTTCCGGTTCTTCCCCAAGTAGTTCGCACAGATCCAGTAGAGGAACAACATCATCTTCCCCTTGCCGCAATTCTGCTTGAGAATAGCAGTACGCCAATCTCCTAATCGACGATAATCGTAGTACCTGTCTTTAGTCAGTCCGACCTGATCAAATCACTAGGATCCGAGTCTTGCAAGCATACTTCATGAATTTGTGTCTAATGTAGTAGATACTAGCCTTGGTATTCTCAGAGTCCAACGGCTGTAAGAACAGTTTATTATCCAAACCGACCTCCATCCGTTAATAATCTTCTTCGCTTAATATCTGCTTTTCCCTCTCCTTCAATATTCGATTAACGTCAGTGCGTTTTTGAGAACATTTTAGAGGACGTTGAAAGTGTGTGCCGCTAGAACTTAGATCGTAAAAGCCATGATCCTGTAGCCCAAGAAGTCTCAATGGCAGCGAGGATGTCCGCCGCCAAGAGCAAGACAAGGAAGAGTGAGGGAGAGGAGGGAGAAAGGAGGTTTCGAAGAGGTATGCAAAGTCGATCGAGTTCATGAGTCGACGGTTGTATGAAGAGTTGAGTTGCAGAGGGGTGGTGAAGATATAGATGGCAACGACGAGAGAATAAACTTCGAGGGTGCTTCATGGAGGAGTGGATCATAGCCAATGTCAAGGGTAAGAGGAAGACACTAGAACTGTCGAGCGTTCAAGGTCTAAAGCCTTCGAGAGGAAGAAAGCAGCGAAGGTAAGCGAAGGAGGAATGAGTGTAGAACAGGAGTTGTAGAGTTGTAGTATAGATGTGAAGGGCGGCGAGGAGAAAATAAACTTGATCTTGGTGGAGGAGGGAATCGTAGCCAAAAACAGAACTCGTCGAGAAGTCGAGAGAGAGAGAAGGTAGAGAGAGAACAGTGTGGAGAAGAGTGTTTAAAGGAGATGCGATGGTTGCTGGAGGTCGAGAGTAAGCGGAAACTACGAGAACTTATGTAGCCGAAAGCAGCTTCAAGGCAGAGACAGACAAGGCCTGCCATGACTGATAAGAAGCTGTTTCTGGCTCCTGGATTGAGGAATTTGGATGGTTAGGATGATTGACGATGACAACCAGCAATTTTGACGGGGACGCAGTTTTCGGGGAGTCGTAACTCCAAGCAAACCGAGGCACATACGCTGTAGGCAGAGTTTAGCAAGCGGTCGAGGCTACGGAAAACAACAACCAAACCAGCCGAATTCAACGGCCTAAACTGTGGTACTCAGTCATGTAATATTATTAATTTTTAGCTTTTTAATTGCTTATTTAGTTATAATATTAAAACTTGTAAAGTAATAGTCTAAAAACTTTTAAAAAGTTTTTATATTTTTTATGTTAAATTATTAAAGTTCTAATTTATTTAAAACCTTTAAGTAAATTTGTTTAAAGTAATGATATTAAAGATAAGTTAAAAAGAAAGTTAATCTTTGTAAGTTTAAACATTATGTTATAAACGTTTAAATGTATGTTAATAAACAGTATAATAAGAAAGTATTAATTAACGTAGTTTAAGTTCGCTTATAAGAAGCGAATATAAAATAAGTTTATATAAACATTAAAAATTAAGAATTAAAAAGTCTCATTTCACTTTTAAACCTTCTCTTTTCTCTATCTTAAATTAACATATACTTCATCTTCTTCTAAAATGCTTAGTTACAATGGTTGAACACTTCAGGAACTTGGACAGAAGGCAAACAGTTATTCCTTCATAGTAGAAAAGGGAAGGGGGAAGAACAAAGTCTCAGTTTCAGACGGCCTTCATGTTGATTTGTTAGCATCGCAGTGCATCACCTTAAGAGGACGATATCCCTCAGTCAATCCTGGTAGCTGCGTTACAGAATGTATGATTAAAAGTTTATTTATGGTACTTAAAATGTGCTTTNAAAAGTTTTCGATGTTATATTCGAATTTTATTTGAATAAAGATAAACATAATATTACTAAAATAATACATTATATAATTCCACAAGTACTAAAAACAGTTCACAGTCTTATATTGAATTACAAGAAGGCTTTAAATTGACTATATGTTATTCTTTGTGAGCTCTGTACTTAATTGTCAAGTGATAACATGTTATAGCATATGCTAGTTAGTAGATGTAACCCTGGTAGCCCTAGTAGCTTACGTACAAGGAGTCTACAACTATAAAAGACCTATTCTCTGACGGTCTTAGAAGGTCAAAGATCAATTTGTATTCTATTTCAGAACCTCAGTTACTGTTTACACTGTTGTGTCGTTGTTATTTAGCTATTAGAGCAATGTCACAGTGTTATTAGCCTACCTAACCTTCCTCCACTCTGTACGTACGCAGCGCCCTGACATTAATGAAGGGTTGATGGAAGTTGCCAGGAATTATTACCAAGCTATTTTCCTCAATCAGCAGTCTCTATAAAGTATATTCTCCTAAACAAGCATTGATTCCCGATAACTAAGCAAAATTAATGCCAATTGAAAGTAGATCATATAAAACGGTGCCAAAGCATTATGTGTTACCCTGACAGACCAATATTTTTAAGTATGTGGCAACGGTACTTCGCGAGGTATTATACTGTTACTTGGAAGCTTAGTGGAGCAAGCAAGGGATTTTTATATGGAGTAAACGGTGGTGATGCACACATAGCGTAGTGGGTATTCTCTACTTGTTAGGGAAATAAATAAGATCCCCCAACTTTGCTATTGCTGCACTTGGAAGAACGGGAATGGGAATACAATTATGATAGTGACAAATAGGACTACAACAGTTTCTATCTTGATATTATCGCATAGACATGAGTGTTATATTTATCCAATCATCTGGTAAACTTATTTATAGGATATATCGGAAATTGGTGCTCTCATCAACTTCCATGCCGATTTCGTCCTCAATGCTCGTCAACTCTCTCACAGGCCCATATTTATCATCGAGCTTTTTATTGAGGTAAGTCAGCCAGGCGATCTCAATCAGAGACAGTACTACAGCAAGAGTACAAGCACCGAACGAGATCCAGAATCCTTTTTTATACAATGGAGCCTGAGAAACAGGAAAGACATGGGTTCCAAGTAGAGGGCCACACTGACCCACGAAGTTCATGAGGATGAATGCAGCACCTCTCTTGCTGTCATTGCCATTATTATTAGATACCCAAGAAAGAACAAGGCCGATACATGGGTAGAGACCGCCAGTAACGAGGAACAATGCGAAATATTTGACAGCAACTTTGTGGGCAAATATGAGAATCAGGTAGCCCACAGCTCCAGTGGCACTGCACAATGCTAAGAATATGCCTCGCCTTTGAAACCGGTCCGATGCGAATCCAACAGCTAACACAACCATGGCAGCGAACAGGTATGGTGGAGCAGAGAGACCTTGGGCACGGATGGAAGTGAATCCCATTCCTTGCAGGATTGCAGGTATATAAATAGGAAGTGACGAATAACCGACATTGGACGAAAAGTATATGATCGTAGTCAGCCAGTTCTTGAGGTCTAGGAGACTCCAGAAGAACTCTCTCAGAGTGAGCCTTCGGTCACGCTCTGGATTTCCGATTTGTCGAACTGTTCGGGCCCTGGCAATGTTTTTCTCTTTCTCTGTCAGAAATTGGCAATCTAGTGCATTGCTAGGCAACCAGTAATAGCCAAACAGGCCGACCACAACAGCTGGGAGTCCTTCAACCAGGAACAGAGCTCGCCAACCTTGAATGGACTGATGGTGAACAGTGACAAAATAGGCGAATGCACCCGCAAACGAGGCAGCTAGTGGAGCGATGGAAACGTACCATCCCAATCGTCGACCCATCTCCTTTCTGTAGTAGAAAAAGGAGAAAAAGTAAGCTAGGCCAGGGCTATAAGAGGACTCGAAGATGCCTAGCAACAGTCGTAAGACGAGCATTCCGGCGAAGTTCTGAGCAGCACCACAGCATCCGGCAATAATTCCCCAGATGCAAATGACTGTGGAAACATAGTATCGAGCAGGAAAGATCTTGTAGAAAATAGTCTGCCAATCGAACAATATGTAGCCAAGATACAAAACAGTCAAGAGCCACTGGTACTGGTTGTCGCTGATTCCCAGATCCTTGGACATGCCAGCAGTATTTGCATTTCCAATATTGCCGCGATCCATATAGGCCAGGAGGTAGGCCCCAGATACGTAGCCAAGAACAATGATATCGAGCTTCAAGAGCAAACGGCCCTCTTCGGCAGGCGTATACTCGAACTCGATAGCCTCCAAAGTGGCAACGTTGTTGGCCTTCTCAACGTTCACAGAAGTAGTCTCGATCCTCTCCTCAACGCAATCCATCTTGGACTGCCCAGCTGAAGGCTTCTCAGCGGCCATTTCCTGTGTAAGATGATATTTTCAGTCAACAAAAGAGTCAAAGAATGATCAAAGAGTGATCAAAGAATGATCAAAGAATGGTTAAAGAACATGAGATGATGAGTTATACGAGAGAGAGGAAGGAAGAGAGAGAGTAGCCTGACATATCATAGAAACAAACCGTTTGCGGGGTAATTGAGGAGTCCGGACGTGGCTCCCGAAACCACTGTCTTCATACAGCTCTCAGTTCAAGCAATTCCTCTTCCTGGGAGCCTGGACCCTGAAGAGGCCATTCCCCTAGAGTGTTATGGCATTTACCCCTATTTCCCGTGCCATGTTGGCTATACCCGTTGCCGGGTACGGGGTAAGTGTGGGGGTGGGTCGGCCCCACAGCCTGGTTCCATCCACGACGGTTAAAGCCAGTTTAGCGTCCGCCCCCCTCTCGTGGCGTCCTGTCCGTGCAACATCATCTGTCCTACAAAGCTCAGCTTGAGCTCGTAGCACCTCTGAAGCATTCCAGGTCCATGCGACCACCTCTCTTCCATTAATAAAGCACTGCCTGGAATTTCAGTGGCGGGCCAACTCACCACGCCGGTTAGAAATGCCTGAATTCAATATTCTCGTTTTAGAGGGCGACCACATTGGGCCTGAGGTCGTTGCTGAGGCCGTCAAAGTGCTTCGCGCTGCTCAGGCCCACCCCACGGTCTCTAAGAAAAATATCAAGTTCAACCTCGAGTTTGATCTCCTCGGCGGCCAGTCAATTGATGCCCATGGTATCCCATTAACTCCTCAAGTCGTCGAGAAAGCAAAGAAATCAGACGCCGTTCTCTTCGGTGCTGTCGGTGGTCCCAAATGGGGGATGACGGGAGCTTTACGACCAGAAACATCCGTCCTAGATTTGAGAAAGGCCTTGAACTGCTGGGCCAACATCCGGCCATGCAAAGTTCCTTCCCCTGGAGTCGCCAAGTGCTCGCCCCTCAAAGAGTCGGTAGTCACAGGCACCGACTTCATCGTTCTTCGAGAGAATTGCGGTGGGGTCTATTTTGGCGCCAAGGAAGAGAAGCCGGATTATGCTCACGACGTGTGGGGATACCATAGATGGGAGATTGAGCGGATAGCTCGCATGGCAGCTTACCTGTCTCGAAAGCACGGAGGTGCAGCCGGGCCAAGCAAGATCACGTCTATCGACAAGGCGAACGTCCTCTCTGTCTCCAGATTGTGGAGAGAAGCTGTGGGAACCGTTCACGACGCCGAGTTCTCAGATATCCCTCTCTCCAACCAGCTCTCGGATTCTTTAGCCTTAATCATGGTCAAGAATCCTCGATCTCTCAACGGCATCGTCCTCTGCGATAATATATTCGGGGATCTTTTTTTCGGACGAAGCGGCCGCTGTGGTTGGATCTCTCGGCTTCAGCCCCTCTGCTTGTCTTGCGGGCATCCCGGGAGAGGGAAAGCTGACTGGCATGTACGAGCCTAGTCACGGCTCTGCTCCTGACTTGGCTCCAAACAAGGCGAATCCTATTGCAACGATCCAGAGTGCTGCTATGATGCTGCGGTATAGTTGTGATCTGGATTTTTTGGCCGATGCAATCGATGAGGCTATCAGCATCGCTTTGGATGACAAGACTGCTGGAGGGTTGGAAGTTCGGACGGGGGATATCGGAGGGAAAGCTTCAACTAGAGAGATGGGAGATGCAGTTGTTTCTGCATTAGAGCGGGTTTTAAACAAGGCATAAATAT
The DNA here is from genome assembly GCA_002812745.2 of Scytalidium lignicola. Classification (NCBI taxonomy): domain Eukaryota; kingdom Fungi; phylum Ascomycota; class Leotiomycetes; genus Scytalidium; species Scytalidium lignicola. Next base: position 20,523 of record NCSJ02000200.1, read on the forward strand.
TGAAGTAATTTCCATAAATAGAGTACATGACTATTATGTGAGCTTGTGCAACTCGTATGAAAAATATCTATGAAGACGATGTGTCCGTCCTTATTCCTCCATGCACTCACCCACTGACTCCGTGAACACTACAAAAACTTTTCTGTCTCTCATTCACGCATTCTTCTGGCTTGCTTACCTATGTGCAAGGAACATACTTGCCAAGGGATGCTCTAATCGGGAGGCCCGGGATACGGTGGTTCTGGACCTCATATGATCCGTTCCCCCCCCACAGGAGTGGAAGGGGTGCAGCTACGAGCAAAGAGTGGGATTCCACTCCCTCGTACATTTCCAACCTAGAGAACCATGAAAATCCACGAATGAAGGTGGCATAGTGGTAGTGAACCGACTATGGCCTGATTATAATAACGGGTAATGTCAGATTGAACCTAATATTCAAACCCCACACTACGGATGAAAAGATGTGGCTATAGCCTCTAAGTCAGGGTCCCAGTCTACGGCCCTCACTCCCCACAGTGTGATATAGGAGGCACTGTAAGCGACGATTCCACATACAACCGATTAACGGAAAAGCATACCAGTAGAAACGCCTTTCAGCATCCTGTAATACCACCACCACTATGGGCCTTACGCTATACGACAAAATCTACCAACAACACTTAGTAGATCCCAACAACAAGCTCGCACCGCTACAATATGTCGATGCTCACCTGATTTTTGAGGTTCCCACAGCCCAAGCATTTGACAGCTTGAAGAAGAATTCTCGACCAGTACGACGAACCGACCTCACGCTCGCCACCGTCGATCATAACGTACCCACAGACGACCGGTCTCAGTACAAAGACGCAGCATCGTTCGTTAAGGAGCCGGCAGCTCGGACCCAGATCATGTTGCTCGAGAAGAATGTCGCAGAGCACAATATCAAATACTTTGGCATGTCAGATCGCAGACAAGGCATCGTCCATGTGGTCGGACCAGAGCAAGGACTGACGTTGCCTGGATCAGTGATTTTCTGCGGCGATTCTCATACGCCTACGCACGGGGCAGTGGGTGCTTTAGCATTGAGTGGTGGCACGTCAGATATCGAACATGTTCTGGCTACGCAGACTGTACTTCAGAAGAAGTACAAGAACTTCCGAGTTCGTGTCGAGGGTGAACTTGGTCCTGCAGTATACTCTAAGGATATCATCTTGCATCTACTAGGAAAGATCGGCACGGCTGGTGCTACAGGCTGCATCATTGAATTCTGTGGGTCGACAATCCGTAATCTGTCCATGGAGGCGCGGATGGTGCTGTGCAATATGAGTATCGAGGCTGGCGCTCGAAGTGGGCTGGTTGCACCTGACGTTGTGACTTTTGAATACCTGAAAGACCGGCCGCTCGTCCCTTCTGGAGACGATTGGGACAAAGCACTCTTATACTGGAATACCCTTCACAGCGATGAGGACGCGCATTGGGATTTCAGTGTTGATATTGAGGCTGCTGATGTCGTTCCTTCAATCACATGGGGAACATCACCTGACGACGTTATACCTATCACTGGAACGACTCCAGATCCTATAAACTATGACAAGATAAATCCGTTCAAGGCCGCTGCTATCCGCAGATCTCTAAAATATATGGGACTGGGACCTAACATGCGGGCAGTGGATATTAAAATTGACAGGGTATTTATTGGTTCCTGTACAAACTCTCGAATAGAGGACCTTAGGGCAGCAGCTCGTGTTGCACAAGGCAGAAAAGTTGCAGAGTCGGTATATGCTATGGTCGTTCCAGGTTCTGGATTGGTACGACAACAGGCTGAAAAGGAAGGTCTGGATGTTATTTTTAAGGAGGCCGGATTTGACTGGAGAGAACCTGGTTGCTCTATGTGTCTGGCGATGAATCCCGACGTATTAGCTCCAGGTGAGCGGTGTGCTTCAACAACTAACAGGAATTTCGAGGGACGACAGGGAGTTGGTGGCCGAACTCATCTTTTGTCTCCAGCAATGGCAGCCGCTGCTGCTATCTGTGGTCATATGGCGGATGTCCGAGATTTTTTAAAGATGGAGAACGGATCTATGAGAGTTACTCAGCAGACACTTAGTGGAGATAAAGTTAAAAGCTATGGTTCAGTCAAAACAGCCTCTCCTGGTTGCTCTTCAGAGCTTAGGGATGAGGCGAAAGCAAACCGGCCCCCTGAGCAAGGAAAGAGAAGTGTAGAAGGTATCCCAAAATTCAATGTCCTATCCTCCGTTGCTGCACCTTTCGACATGCAGAACATCAACACCGATCTTATCATCCCCGGTGATTTCTTGAAGACAATTAAGAGAACTGGATTAGGACCAAACCTATTCAGAGACTTAAGATATAACAGTCAGACAGGAGAGGAGAATCCTGAATTCATCCTCAACCAGGACCATTATCGCAAGTCCAAAATCCTAGTCTGTACAGGAGAGAATTTCGGCTGTGGTTCATCCAGGGAACATGCCGTCTGGTCTCTGTCCGACTTCGGATTCAGATGTGTAATTGCTCCTTCTATTGCATCAATCTTCTTCAATAACTGTGGTAAAAACGGCATTTTGGCTATTCCCCTTGACGATGCGGAAGCATTGAAGAAAGTCCATGCTGCTGGGGTTGCGAAGCGGAATGTCGAGATCGATTTACCCAATCAGGAGATAAGAGATTATGATGGGAATTTGATTGCCAAATTTGAGGTAGATCCTTATACGAAGCATTGCTTGATTAATGGTTTAGATGATATAAGTAATACGCTAGCTAGTGAGGAGAAGATTTTTNGCTTTTGAGACGAAGCAAAAAGCGATGTTTCCTTGGCTGTTTAACCGCATTCAAAAATTACAGCCTCCAAGACGTTTGGGACTTAGCATTGCTCACGCTACGGATATATTAGACTGGTAAAGTGTACGATAGTTGTACATACCAAATATCGAATTTAGTCAAAGGTACTTAAAGGCGAGTAAGATGAAATGGAGGTAACGGATTATAATGCGTGAATAGAGTTCCGATCCTCCATAGCCTACTGCAACCTTAAGAGCTATACAGACTACCAGTAGAATACTACATGTCCTCCTAAAGTATCAACCGGTTATAGAATCCCGGTATCTCCACTCTTTCCACTCCCGCGCACCTTAACCGGTCACCGTGACTTAAAGCTAAGGTGGGAACCTCAATGATATATCGTTATCTAACCCACGTATCCCCCATAACTCCTTGCACCACACGAAATAGACTACACTCCCCTCCACATTCCGCCACAATGCCATCAACCTATCCCACCGTTTCCCCCCTAAGCTGCNGGCTACCTCTCACCACCCGCTTGGAAATTCCTCTCCGACGCCGCTCCAGACGCAAAACTGACCATGCCCTCACTCTCCTTCCTCATCCAGCACCCCACTACCGGCACCAACCTAATCTTCGACCTTAGCATCCGCAAAGACCTCACCAAATACCACACAGGACTACAAAAGCACATCCAGACCCGGCACCCACTTAGCAGCGAGAACGACGTGAAGTCCGCACTCATGTTAGGGAATCTAGCCTGCGAGGATGTGGATTACGTGATCGTGAGCCACGTGCATTGGGATCACGTAGGGACGCCGTCGGATTTCCAGAACGCGACGTTTGTGGCGGGTCCGGGAACAGGGAAGCTGCTGAGGAACGAGATGGGAGAGGAGCTTTTCAATCCTTTTTTCGAGAGAGATCTCTTGCCGGTAGAGAGGACGGTTGAGCTTCCTGCTACAGAAGAGGTTGCGAAGGGAGAGATATTTGATACAGTGCGTGGTTGGCGTTGGGAAAGTGTGGGAAGAATTCCGCATGCAGTGGACATGTTTAACGATGGAATGGTGTACATTGTGAATAGTCCCGGCCATGTTCCGGGACACTTGAACGCATTGGTTAGGATTTCGGAACAGAAGTGGGTTTATTTGGCGGCTGATGCATGCCATCATGCGAGAATATTTAAGGGAGAGGCCGAATTTGGATCGTGGGAAAATGAAAAAGGGAGGAGAGTTACGATACACCATAACCTTGAAGCTGCACGTGGGACTTTGGATATCATGAGGCAGTTACAAAAAGATGGCTTAGATGGAAGGGGGGTAGAAGTTATTTTGGCTCACGATGGAGAGTGGGAGAAGAAAAATGCGAGCTACTTTTTTCCTAATCACCTTTAACTATGCGAAAAACCGAACATACTCCTGTAAAATCGGTGTTTAGATATCTCTCATATGAGCTTAATGATCAGATTTTCCACCTCGCAAAGCTCAGTATTGCGCAGCTTTTCATGTAAAAGTCCTGAGACGGCAAGTTCTAGGCCTAGATTATTATACAATACACTTTGTGTGTTGCGGATCAGAAGGATGAGAGCCACGCATCGCCGTCAATATTTGCTGATAGAAGAGAAGGAAGATCTTGCATGTATGCCTCTGGTAACCACAAAGTATCATTCAATGATAATGTGCTGGCTGCGTTTTCCATGCTTGGGTTGGCCTCGAGCATATCAAACCATAGTGCAAAATCCTTCTCTGAATGTGACTTATCAGCTGGCTGTTGCTCAGCAGCTTCAGGACTGGCCTGATTTGGTGTTGGGGCCAACTCAGTAACAGTAGTTACAACCAATACCCGAAACAGAGCCTTTAATTGCCGGCTGCTGCGTACGCCGAGATGTTGTCTATCAGATTTTGAAGAAGCAGACTGGATCGCGTTAATAGCCTTGCCAACCAGCATCATGATTCTCTCTGCCTCATCTGAGGCAACGGCTTCTGTAAGCACGACCTTCATAAGGAAAACAGCAGCATAGCTAAAATAACTGTAGAACCTTGAGGGCAGGAAGGCAAGAGCACCCTGAGGAAACAGATCATAGACACAGAGTTTCAACAGCTCAGAAGCGGAATAGATCGCCTCGAGAATAAACTTTGCATCAGCACAGCCCGTCAGGCCGCGTGGAAAGATGAGCTTGTCAAGCGGTTTGCCAGGATCCACTTCCCGGGGTCGCGTTTTGGATTTATCAATTGCTCGCTGCACATGGGCCTGAAATGCAAACGAGTAAGCATATAATTTGGTGTAGTAAAAGGTCGCCCAGACGGTTTCACTCAAAGGAAAGTCCTTCCAACGGTGTTTATCTTTCCATGTGATACGGAACGAAGAGAAAGTTCTCGTGAACTCATCCAGCATCCGGTAGTATTCACCCACATGGACTAGTGCAATGGTTTGGTCTCGACTTGGGTACAATGTATCATGGACATTGGTCAGGATCTGTGTCAATTCCACGTAGGCCAGAATTAAACTAGAATGATCACCAATGCTCACTCCAGCATTTTGGTCATTGTTAGAGCTATTGCTCTGTTCCTCATTTGCTGGAATTTTTGGCAAGTCCGAAGCGAGCGTTGGAAAGTTGCTGTGAGCTTCAAGAATTATATCCATGCTTGATTCCTGCTGGAGTTGGAAGCACAACCCAGGCCCACGGCTCCAAAAAGCCTTGCCAAGACTAATGGACACCTGACGATCAAACACATAGCAATACGTCCACGCCAAACGCTCTCGAGAAGCCTGTTCATCACGAACCTGACTTGGGTGTAATAGAGTCTTCTGGTCCAGTCCTAAGAAGTAGCTGAATCTCACAGCAAGACCGACCAGGTTCCAAGACATAAAAGCCTCAACTCTATGGAAGTTGTTCTCTGTTACATTTGGAAGCCTGGGCAGGTGCTCAGAGAGCAATAATAGACCTTCCACGACACCAACCGTGGGGAGACCTCCATAGGTAATGCCGCTAAGATGGCATCTCACGAATTTCCAACAAGAAACATGTGTAGAGTCTTTCTCATAGCGCGTGACGATCAGAACCATAACCATCAACAAGAATGGCTCCTCTCTAGCAAACTGGCTAAGGCGATGATCGTTAGTTGGGAGACGGTATTCTGGTATTATCGGTAGGTAGTAATTGTGACGGGAGGCAAATACAGAGACATACGTCCGCAGCTGAGTGGGATTGATCAGCCCCAGCTTGATGAGAAGAAAGTTGTTGATAGTCTTCAAGTCTTGTCGACCATCTACACCCTCAGCTGCGCTTGTGTCACTGGTCTCGTAGAAAGATTCCTGGGCAGTTGTCGATAGATTTTCATGGTTATTGGGCTCCTGGCCATCGCCATTCCTCCCCACCGCTCTAGTACTCTGCTCATTTTTAGCGTTTTCTTCTTCACCATAGTCAGAAGAGTCGCTCTGGTGAGACGGAGAGGTCCTAGCTAGAATCTCAAGCGCGTCCGAAGGGTTGCAAAGAGGTGCTTCAGCCAACTGCTGGATATCTACCTGGGTGTTGTCTTCGCTGCCGCCGAAGTGTTCAACGTGCGGAGGCTGTTCGACACTGGGCTCATTCTCCTGGTCCTCTCTGCCAGCCTCAGCCAGCTCGCGTGCCTTCCTTGCTGTATGGCCGTTGCCATAGTTGCCCCCGCGCCTCATAGGCAGGAACAAGCACTGCTCGCCCTCCTTGCTACAGCGAAAGCAAGGCACCACCCCCACATCATTCGGGTTTGCAAACTCACATTTTGCCTGGCACAAGGAGAGTCAGGTCCAGACTGCTTTCCCCCAACGGCTATAGGAGGGTAGGTGGGTATCACGACTGACCTTTCGGGTTCGGCACAGCATGCACGCCTTGAAGGCGCGCTTCCTAGGTTTCTTTTTCCTAGTCAGATCCATAGCCGAGTGCAGTGGTATCTATAGGCTCAAGCCGTCGATATATCGATATATATCCTCAGCCGTCTGCGCATCGATCATGCCGCGCGGAGGCTATAGCCGTGTCGTGCCCATTCTTGATCCAACCCCGCATCTCATTCTTTACGACGCTGGACGCCCGAGCCCTGGACGTTGTCATCTGGGGTTGAGTTGGGGTTGGCGGTTGGATTCCGCATAAGCAATATCCCACTTCTCCACCAACCTCCTTACCTTGCCTTGTCAAGGGACGTGCCTACCAAGGCAGCCCCAACCGTCTCCTTTACCCGTCTCGTCGTCGTCGCTCGCCTAGACCGTCCGTCTGGGCCAATATCCCTCATCCAGGCGACCTCACGGAGAGATGCGTTTGTCCACACGACTCACCTCCTGTTTAGGAGCTGAGAAGACGAGGCAGAGGTATACGGGGTTACTCAACTAAAACTCCATGGTTGCGTGGGGGGGCTTTATAGTCAGACTTTGCCAGGGAAATCCTTTCCCGCAATTCTTCTCACCATGGAACCCCCCACGACGAACATGTCTCCATACCAGTCCAACAGCCGTCGACGGAGTTGCGTTACGGCGAGGTTTTAGGATGAGATATCAGACATCAAGAGTATATATTTGGGAGTCAACTGATCTTATATAATTTGGATTATTAATTTCGATTTCCAAGACAGATATCTTGCGAGATCGTGTCTCACCGTCCCTCCTCATTGTTTAGACACTCTCTCTACCTTCTGATCATCTTTCTGTCGGCTTCATTATAATACCAGTCTCTGACACTTTTTACAAATCAAATATCCCTGTTTGCCAGCCTTATACCTACAACGCCAACCTCTCCAAGATGCTCGTCACTGCCAATGGCGTCTCCACCAATGGTGACGCCAAAGACTCGGTCAAGAAAGGCGTCCTCCAGCCGGGAGTCTACGTTCCTTCCGTTGCCTTCTTCTCTCCCCAAACCGAAGATGTAGACGTTGCCACGACCGCAAAACACGCCATCCGCCTCGCACAGGCCGGAGTCGCCGGTATCATCACCCAGGGCAGTAGCGGCGAAGCGGTGCATCTGGACCACGACGAGCGGATGCTCATCACCCGCACGATACGTGAGGCACTCTCCTCCATCTCTTCTGCCATCCCTGTGATCGTTGGATGCGCCGCACAGTCGACGCGGGAGACCATCCAGCTGTGCAAGGAAGCAGCCTCCTCAGGGGGCAGCCACGTGCTGGTCCTCCCCCCGAGCTATTACGGCCCATTGTTGACGACGGCACACATCATCCAGCACTTCCACGCTGTGGCAGACGCATCGCCGATCCCAGTCCTCATCTATAACTACCCCGGGGCCTGCTCAGGCTTAGATCTCTCCTCAGACACCATCATTGCACTAGCTTCGCATCCCAACATTGTCGGCGTGAAGTTGACGTGTGGAAACACTGGGAAACTGGCCAGGATCGTTGCGGGAACAAATGCGTCTTTTGCCACGTTCGGTGGTTCTGCTGATTTCACTCTCCAGTCTGCAGTAGTAGGCAGCGCGGGTGTCATTGCAGGCGTTGCCAACCTGGCGCCAAAAGCCTGCGTGTATATCACCAAGTTGTATACTCAGGGGAAGCTAGACAAGGCAAGGCAGATACAAGCCATCGTCGCAAGAGGAGATTGGCCCGCGATTGCTGGTGGATACATTGCTGTTAAGAATGCGCTGCAAGCATTCGAAGGCTACGGCGGAGAACCAAGGCGGCCGTGTGTGTCACCGGGAAAAGCTGAGGTGACAGCGCGTAATAAAGCTTTTGAAGAGCTGATGGCTCTTGAAAAGAAGTTGTAGTTTTNATAGCATTTTGAAAAATCTTTTTTTTATATACGAGAATGCATGCCATAAGTAACAAGTTATTAATATGGCAAACTTTTTTTTCCAAAAATAGCAAACAGCTTAAATAGAATGCAAAATAAAAACATAATTATTATACCGCTCTATTCTTTTAATATTCCTACTTTTCCTTCACTAAAATTCATGTTCCTCTTCTAGCAGTTTATTATTTATTCGAGTTTCACCTCAGAGAAGCTTGTGTAATTAGACTTTTAACTTTAATTTTTTTGGGGGGGGGGGGGGGGGGAGAGGGGGTTTTAATAGCTTAGTTTTTAATGCTAACGAACTAGGTGTCAGAAGTCCGTGCGTTCAGGGTGTCAAAATCATCAATTCTATTAACTAATTAGGTGTAGACCACCTACGTCTTTTTTAATAATTCTTGTATCCAATACTCTTGCTTCTTTATAAGGTTGTCTATCCATTCCTGTAGTATTTTCTCCTATTCCTCTGTTACAGCTTGAATCATTTCAAGCTCAGTTGTAAGTTGAATTTGGCGCTTGTGAATTGTCTGTTTAATACGACGTTAGCATTTCTCAATAGGATTCATATCAGGAGATATTGCAGGATGTGGAAATAGTAGAATACCATGTTAGGAATGCCATTGTACATAAGGATTAGTTGTAGTCTTATGCTTATGTGCTGAATTCCTATCTTCCATAAATTGAGAAGTATTACAAATCTCTCTAAACGCTTCTAAAACACTCTGAATATATGGTTGTAAGACTTGGCTTAAATAATTCACTTGTTTGAAGGCGTTATTCTTTTTAATACTAGTAATATAAACTAAAGAGCTTTTGTAATTATATCTTATAGTTTTAAAGAAGTAAACTGGTATAATGTTTTCATAATGCATTTAGAATTGAATGTAATTAAGATAATATCTTTTATTTATGTTCTTAATATATTTATTCTTTATCTTCTTTGCTTTAATCAAGAAAGTAATCTTATCTAACCAAAGTATCTTACTTTATTGTAATATTATCTAAAACAAGTATATAATCTCTTAGATTTACCGTTTATGTACTTGATCGTGAGAGAAGTAAGGTTTTTGGCATTGGATATAAGAGAAGTAACTTACTTCATTAAGCTTTTGTTTGAGAGTCTTTGTATTATAATCAAGATATTGTTCATTAATGATTTGTTATTAATTAAGCTCTCTTGTTGCATAATCTGTAAAGATATAAGTAATAATATCTTGTACTTCTTGTTTGTCTAAAACATTATGAGGTTTGCTAATACATGTAGAATAAGCTCTTTTATGTGATTTGTATTGTAGAATCTTTCTTACAGTCGATTCTCTTAAGTTGTAATATTCTTAAAGTGGTCTAAAGCTTATTTTGATAACCTTGTTAAGTTGGCGTATAACTTCTTTGTGTTTGGTTTTGATCTCTGCATTTGGAAGGCATAAGGACATCAGTGGAGTGTGAATTGCATCCATTTTGGTTGAGAAATAAGTGAATTTAGATGATTCTGGCATTAGAAAAGTGAGGTTTCTATGCCCCTGAACGCCCGGACTTCTGACACCTAGTTCGTAAGTTGTTAGATAATTCGGTGGCTGTACAGGCCAGTAAAACCCGTAATTACCAAACCCTTATTCTTACTTGTATACTGACCTCTACAGACTTACAATCAATCAATCAATCAATTGAACCCACTTATTTGACTGTAACCAATACGACAGTTATGGCCCCAGCAGCACTCGTCTGCCAAATCCTTATTACTGCTGTTACAATTAAAGCTCTCAGAGATCTTGATCAAAGCTCCCCGCCTCTCTCAGGCAAGTGCAATACCTTAGGACGTCCCAACAACCGTTGAACGTCCATATCTCAATAATGGCCTCCAATCATTTGAATACGACCGTTTTACAGACCCCTCACGACTGGGAGAACTGGTATCGAGACCTGAAGAGCAGTATTAAGCAAAACATTTGGGAATTGATAAATCTCGAAGAACCAGAGAAGTCAACCCTTACTAAACCAGAAAGACCTTCGTTTTCAGAGTTCTATGCAAGAGCAACTTGATATTCTGAGTTGTCGTCGGCTGAACAAAAATCCTTCATGAGTACTTTTTATATTTACGAATCAGATCTTAAGAAATTTAATTCTCAGGGTTCTGCACCACAAGAGGTTCGAAAGTAAATACAACTATCGGTGTCAGATGCGAAGAAGGCTCTCCTCCCTACCGACAAGACTACAAGGCAATAGCTCAAACTACTCATGGAAAGCACTAAACCTTCGGTATCTCTAGCCTAACAGATAGCAGAACTCCGATACCGACATGCGATTACTCCTCTTTGCTCAACAACTCCTAAAACAGTAATATTGTGGATTGAAGAATAGAAAACAGCTATAGCAGAAGGAATACAGGCAAACCTCCCACACATGATCAACATTAAGCATAGTTAAGAGACTTTTGTATGGCTATTAGTGAATAGCAGATTCGATCGCTACAGCATATAAGTTAAGGCTTATTAAAAGAAAAGATACCTTGAGTTTTCAAGAGGTTGGAAATGCATTTCGGTCGTAATACTCTACACGTTACCCAAGTAATATAGCTCAACATCTTACTATACGTAAAAGTGCTTTTGAGACCAGTTTTGAGGCCAGATTTGCAGGTGAAAATGCTTATTCACAAGAAAACACTGACATTACCGATTAAAGGGCTAACCATAGGAAGAGTAGTCGAAAAAGGCAACGAGCTGATACCTTTGCAACTAATGACTGTCAGAAGGTAAAAGGACTCAATGTAAGGCTTGCGACCGTCCTCATGATTTGGCAAAGTGCTAGCTAGCCATTGAAGCTACAAGACCCCCAAGATAAAAGCCAACTCAGAAAGCTGTAAACGAACTAGAAAAGCGCCTCAAGTCACAGAAATCTTTAGCCAAATTGATCGAACAAGCAAAGGTAAAAGGTATCATGGTAGAATGTTTAAGCACTTATAAGGTTACCCGTATAAAGAAAGAAAATCGTGTTCACCTCTTTAGCACTCAAACTACCTGATCACATGTTCTTCTACTTTACTTTTTGCAATGGCTAGATTATAACAAAGGGGGTTCGACCAGTTATTCTTTGAGAATTCAATCTTTGGCACTTGCTAGATAGAATATGAATTATTTATCTTAGCAACTAAGTAGAATAGTATTGTTATCGCATGACTAAGGTTTCCATGATCTATTGACACAGTTTTCACTTGCCAAATGGACAGCCTTTATCAATAATAAATGCGAGTTGGTGTATAATGAAGCTGTTATACTTTATTAATCCATATTAACTCTATACTTAGTGGAAAGTAAAATTAACCTTCAGAATAAGCCGCGTTAAACACAACCTCGGGAACAAAAACATCTAGGAACAGGTAATCTTCTTGTGCCAGGAGCTGGTGAAGGAATATCTGTAAAGCTTATGTTGGTTGCCGGATTTGTGTCGCTGAGTAGAGAAGCTGGCGAAGCACCAGATTTATCTATCTGCCTATTGACTTTGTCAATAGGGTCAAGCGAGTCTTCAGTTTTTTGAAACATCTTACATATCTTATATAAAGCTTTACTTTATAAATAGCTATTTCCTTTAACTCTCGTAATTTTTTCTTATTCGCCCTCTTCATTCATTCATTCTCATATTTTAACTTTTTTTTTTTTAATTACAAATTTACGTATCTTTGTATTAACAACTTTATAAGCTATACACCTAAAAGGCAAAGCAAGACAGGAAAATCCTAAACTGAGATAAGGGATATAGGTAAATGTTGAGGAAAAGGCTCTGCAAAGATAAGTTCAACATCAACAGCAATCTTGTGTACAAAGAAAGAGAGGACCTTTGGGAATGGTAAGTTAGTAATTTAACTTAACAAGGAACAAGAAAATCAAGTCAGACCATAGCTTTTAGATAACTAATAACATTTCAGATGCTTGCTCATTTTGCCCATGCTTACGATTACGCTATATTGAGATTCAAACAGCTAAAAAGACGTAACAATAATGCAGGTTGGTCCAGCCATCAAAATCTCATTCTGTGATTTGCTATGTTTTAGTGGTGATATTGGCGTTTTATCACTTCCGGTCGAGCGCTCAACTTTCAACGCCTCTTTCTAAGCGGTCATTGCCCTAATACGATTGCACGGCCCCTCTTAAGGACGCCACCTTCAGGAGATAATGAAGCCCCTCACCGTTGTTGGGCAAAACCCGATCGCGCGTTGTTTGTTGCCCTCCTCGTTTTCTCAGTATTACTGGGGATCATGGATTGTGCCACGATATAATCCCATAGTCCCTGCTGGTGGTAGTAATGCATTAGATCGACACCAGGTTGAAAAACTGGGGAAGAGAATTCTGCAGATTGGGGAGAGCCGCGCCGCCGTGGTAAGACCAAACGAACCGTCCCAAATCAACTCTCCGACAACGGGTTTTCCTTACAAATTACTGCAGGTAACGGTCGGAGGCTTTTCACATGGCAACGATGAGATACTCAGATACTCTAGCAGAAACTAGCCTACCACGCCTCTGAATCCAGCATTTGGTGAGTTTCATCTCAAGTTAGCTCACACTACATGTGTTCGCATGTCTCTATGGCGTATGTTGCCAAGGGCTGTGATTTCAGCCATTAATGCACTACAAAAAGCCTCAGGGCTCATTATTCGAAGTTATTTCTAGCACGAAAATCCCAGTGAGCCCATGCACACGGCATTGACGAAGTCGTTGAAGAACCGAGATTGCGTTGCAGATTATCCCGATCTCTCTGTCCCATGAACCTGGAAATCTGGGCAGAAGAAATATAGAAATACCCGTGAGGCGATGGTCTCATTTGAAATGGGTTTGCCAAATCTAGCGTGCTTTCTTTTTGGGAAAACATGGTCGACACGTTAGAAATGGAGAGCCAGCCTATTTGTAGCTATGAAGCCATATCCTTAGCTGTGCCTGTTGATATGAACACGGCTGAGGGAGCCTTTGTGCACTGACACAAAATGAACTGCTGCCCTACGTGTAAGCTCTCTAGAACTTTCATGCTTTTCAGCCCTCAAGCCTCACTGCCCATCTTCCCCAAACACGCTATAGAATAAGGAGCTAAATAGGATGCCACATATCGTTGTCCATAAGTGCTTCCGTTCTACATTGTAGGAGAATCTATTCTTTCAAAAGCTTGACCACAACCTTTTAGCGCATCTTAGAGAAGTATCTCCGAGACATGGCTGACAAGCTCAAATATGCCTTATGATTAGGTAGTGGTTAAACTTAACTATAGGTGTAGTCACAGGCGCGACTTCTACATATGACTCTACTTCTCTCCCCTATTAATATCTTATCTCTGATCTCTTCCTTAGATGTAATTTCTGTCAGATATCTCACTTATAAGCAGCCATGTCATCTGCCACTATTCCCGTCTACTTTGAGGAGAGTTGGGCTATCTTGAGTAGTCTTTGCTTAGTGGATGTGCTCTTTGGGTTGATGGTCGTAGGTATCACGAGTGTTTCCCCCATTTCACTCGTTCCAATTATCACTTCCGCAGCAGGCGCTATCGCAGATGGGCTTTGCTATTACGCTTTCTATGCAGATTATCAAAAGACTGGAACAATTGTTGCTGGTGCTGTTGCAGATGTATCTTGGTTGGTATGTCTCCTCTATGATGTTATAAGGACGAAGCAATGAGGGTTGTTGACCTTTACATTGTCACAGATCCAAGAAGCTGGCATGTCGTTCTACAGCTACATAATTCTAACCCGCATCCTCGCATACCGCGAACGCGTTATCTTCATGTGGATCTTCTGGTTTATGATCATCGTCATCACTGCCATCCGGATTATCATTCTACAAACTAGGGTGCGATCTATCATAAATGGCGGTACCACTCTACAACCACTTATCGACCATCTTCATGTCGGCTACTTCACCTCTATTGCAATACTGGAATGTGTCTCTGCATTTTTCCTCCTGAGGAAATTCGCTGCCGCAAAGAAGACAAGCAAGGAGGTGGCGAGCACAAGTGGTTTGTTTGGTTATTTGATGAAAAGCACTGAGATCAGGGTTAGCATATTGGCAGTTATTGGCTTTAGTCGAGCCATTACATATAGCTTTCAAACTCAGCAGCAAGCTGCTACTTCAGTTGCCAGTCAAGTGGACCGGTTTGTTTATACTTTGGAGTGCATGTTTCCAGTTATGATGTTGTAAGTTGCCCGCAGTTCTCTGCCCAGCCTTCACTACATCTTACTCTTGTCGCCGGTGGCCCCTTCTTTAGCTAACCATCCTATCTTAGTATCGATATCCTCGCCTCAAAATATGTTCTCTCCGCTCAATCAAACTACAACAATTCCTCCTCAGGCCGCAATCAACGTAGCGACCCGTCGCAAATTTTCCGCACCCGCAGAGGCAGTACTGAAATTGGACTGTACTCCATGAACGCTGTTGAAACGAGAGTCGATGCTAAAACTGTGGCATCCAGTTCTCAGGAAAGAATTGTTGAAGATATGCAATCAGCTGCAGCAACACTGGATGGGGAAGAAGGATCTTCAGAACGGGATAGAGATGCACACGAAGTTATTAAAAAGACGGTTGAATTTGAGTTTCACGAACACAGTGTGGGGGATTAGAAGCCTAGATAAATGTGAGATGCTGTGTAGAGATTCTGTAACATTGGATCTAGATGCAGAGATTAGATTAGTGCTTTGAGACTCAACATTGTAAAATATCATCCTGCATACTTGAACTGCCTCCAGAAACCCCGTGACTGAACTAGTGTTCTTTAAAATATTTCCGAATTGGACTAAGTATATTTAGTTAGATTCAAAATATGCACTAAGAAAAAAAAAACCTATCGTATGCCGTCTGCTTTCCCAAAACTCAAATGATAAGATAGAACAGTAGCGTCAACAATGAGAAGTGTAACATTTTGAAGACAGGTTTTACATAGAGCAAGATTTCAGTTAAAGGAAAATAGTAGAGTCATATAAATATATTAACATCTGTACTAGCTATTAATATGAATATTATTTGCACCGGTTAAGAATAATGCAGTTATATTTGTATGATTGATCATTGCCAATATCGTAGCTCATCAGCTTTAAGCCAAGAAACTGCAAGCTTTCGGCTATAAGAACAGCGATCAGTTGTCTTGTTTGTAAGTAATAATAAGAGCTATATCCTAGTTAACTGTATCGTTTGGGTATACTCCGGTATCAGAAGTTACTGGGAAGATAACAGCTGGCACTGATGTTGATTTACTGATGCCATCCTCGAAATTGTCAATTGGCGTTAATTTTGGGTTTTTTTAGCCTGTCATAACAGCGCTTAGAGGTGCTAATTGTGAGCGGACTACTTCTTTTCCAGCTTCTTGAAAGCATGGGGACAAAGTGGCCTCCGTGCACGTAATAGATTATGCACATAGGCATGTAGACGTAATTACTAGATTACTTCGCCCCTGCTCAATTTGGAAGTGTCACAATGCAACGTCGGTAGGTGCCAGCCTCAGTTTAGAACCCTTTGCAGACAGCTAGTAACTATCCAAGGCATCTTCTGAAGTTGGTGCAGTTACATTGCGTGACGATTTTTCGCGGATTAGAAGTGGAGATAGTCATTCTGAGGGTCTATAAATCCATCAGTGAGGATCGAAGCCTTACCCAAAGCAAAATTAACCCGTTGGAGTACATGGCTATATACTTCACATCTACCACTTCACATCTACCACTTCACATTCTCCAACTCCTTTGCATCACTCTCTTCCCACGGGTACTGCTGCTCAGTCGCCTTCATCAACTCCTCATGCACCTTCGATCTCGGCCTGATCGATATCCGATAAGGTACAGGGTGACTGACCATGCCGGGCTCGAACTTGATATCTGGCTCCACCACTTTACCGTTCTCAACGGGCTTCTCGATCTTGAATACTGCAAGAGTTTGTGCGATGGTGATGAAGAGTGCGTTGTCGGCAACGTAACGGCCGGGGCATATGCGGCGGCCGAAGCCGAAGATGAAGCTACGTGGGTCAGGTTCTGGTTTGTGGATTGGGCTTTCAAGGAAGCGTTCAGGGCGGAAGGCCATGGGGTCGGCGTAGACAGCAGGATCGTGGGTGAACCACCTATGTTCTTGTCAATGACTGGGTGCCTCCGAAAACTTCATGAGAATGACACATACCAAATGTTGGGGAACATCATGGCGCCCTTGGGAATCCTGTAATCTCGGTAGGTGTCCTCCGTGATGCTGGTGTGGGGCAAGCCCATGGGCGCAACGGGATGCCAACGATGTGTCTCCTTCATAACTGCCATAATGTATGGTAAATTATCGCGGTCTGCGCTAGTAGGAAGCCGGTGGCTTCAAATAATGCGGTCGAGTTCCTCTTCGGCTTTCTTCTGAACTTCAGGGAACACGCTCATGGCAAGGAAGAAGGTCATGAGTGAGGAAACAGTCTGTGGGGTAATTAGCAGTACCCTCATTAGTTTGGGCGTAGATGAATTACTGTATCAGCTCCGCCAGTAAACAGGGAGAGCGCCGACCACTTGTGTACGGACTCCATCTCCGCGTCGGTGCCGATATCCTCGATGGCCTGAGACAGGAAAGACGTCTTATGTCTCTTCTCACACATTTGTTGCTTGACGAATTCGTACGGCTGGTCGACACATTGCCTCAAAGTATTGGCCATTTGACGACCGGTGCCTTTGAATGCTGTACCAGGAAATCCATCTGGAAGATATTTTACTTATTGCTGTTAGAAATACTATGTTGTTTTGTTTGTGCAAACTTACAGAAAGGCATGATGTCCACCATCCACTTGCCAGGAATTGTTGCTTCAGCAAAGTCCTTCATGGCGGCGCTGGCCAAGTCAACGAAAGGGTCTCGGCCATGGGATTCGGGCGTGTAGCCGTATGTCATCTTCAAAATAACGCTGCCGGCTTCTCTATGTCTAGGGTCAGATTGACGCGATGCTTGATATGGTAAAGGCCATGCTGAGTAAGAACTTACTTGCGGATGTGATTAAACAGATCATTCGGGGAATCCGAGAGGTTGAGTAGAAAATGCGCAGACTCAGCCTCCTGGACCCGATCGAACATCGCGACGGAAGTATTAGTGCTGGCAACCTTGGTAATATTCTTCCGATGGATCTTCCAGGTCTCGTTATAAGGGCTCATAGCAGTTGCATGTTTCCATCCGACACTAGGTGCTAGGTTAGCATGCTTAGAAGAACTATGACTGGCCTAAGCATACATTTCACCACTGAAGATCTGACTAGGTCGTGAAGAGTGAATAGCCGACCGGTCTCTCATGAGCTCAAAGGCAACATCGGGGTCGCTGATGATGATCATGGTCTGTCCCAGGACTGTGATTGAGCTGATTGGGCCTACAGGTCGCAGCTTATCTTTAGCTACCGTCTCTGTCGAACATTTCAAGGGTGCCATTATAGTTATACGCACCATAGAGCTCCTTATGGTGCAGCCAGTGTTGCCATTCGGGCTCACCGGGCTTGGGCAGGCTATTGATATTCCCAAGGACTGGGAAGCCTCTAGGACCTGGAGGTAGTGGTCGGCGATCACCTTTACCTCGCAACAGTCGACTGATCACGTACAGAGCGAGGATACCACAGGCGACGGATACTGTGAGAGCGGGCAATATAATAGCCATGCTAAGTTGAAAAGATGACTTGTGATTACAGGTAAAAAGAGAACAAGCAAGGAAAAGCAAGAAAAGCAAAGGGGCGAGCGACTTTGCTCCTACGGATGTATTGTACGACAAAGGACGAATCCAGCTCTCAATAGAGGGCGAATCAGCGGATTTGCCGCGCCCAATAAACAACAGTGCTTGGTTGCTTTGGACTATTTTAGGCTACTTTAGGGTGCTTATTCAGGGGTCTGGGGTCCGCTAGGGACCTCCGTCGCTTAGCGGCCGTTTGGCACTGGCCCAATGCTACCCCTGAGCTCTGCCAGCTGCTCCTTCATCCTTGTATGGACACTTAAAGCAGCAGATGGACAGTCACAGCCCTGATAGGTTGCAAGAAGTCTACCAGCTGAAGTACCAAAAGAAATGTTGCAAAGGCAGCTTCGGAATACTGAAATGACTATGCAGTCATTCGTCTTGCTTGACGGCTTGAAACCTTGCAGCACATACCTCTACGGGCGTAGGATTGTCTTCCTAGCCCCCCGAGGCCCACCAACAATTCTTGATGCGTGCAACCATAGTACCGTACTTCCCCGGAATGCCACTTAGTGCAGATGCTAGACTGGGCCCATATATCTATCAATTACCTCTGGAATCTTTGCACCGTTTTGTTATTGTTCTATCATCCACAATCACAGACAAAATGATGCTTCTCCGTGTCATTGTACCATGGACTATCCTATTGAGGACTTGCTTCGCCCAGCAAGAACTTCTGAGCAAATTACCCTCCTGCGCGGTACACCTCTCTGCCCATTTTGCAGACATAGATGAAAACTGACCTATTTATTGAGGTGCAATGCTTTGAGGCTGCTTTACTCACAACGACGTGCTCATCTACTGACTTCAGCTGTCTTTGTCTTGACAAACCATTTATCAACACTGTCGCAGCCTGCAATGCTGGCAACTGCACCGTTGTTGAGACTCTACGTAAGTGAGCATACAGCCCTCGTTGTCATCGATCACAAACGTCGAGCACTATCTAATATTGTGGTATAGAGAGCACCAACCAGACATACGCGGCGTGTGGTGTTCCAATACGCAGTCAGGGTGATATACTAACTGGAATCGCCGTATCCTTTGGCGCCATGGCCTGGATCATGGTCCTTATGCGTCTGATTGATCGGCGCATATCTGTACGAGTAGACTTAGGCCGGGATGACTTTCTGGTTGGTCTGGCAGGAGTATGAAGTCTCCCATGTTCTCTTTGTTATCATACTGACTCTTCCCGAGTTTTAGTTATCTTCTATCGCTATGACAGTTCCATGCCTCCTTGGTTAGTAGCTCAAATATGAAGCTAAATGAACATTGGCTAATTGTTGTCCAGCTGTTAAGCATAGGTTTGGAACAGACATCTGGGGTTTAACACCTGGACAGATTACTAACAGCCTTAGAGTAAGCCACAGTGTTAATCTATTGTTCGATCAAGACTGACAAACTTGGCAGGTTCTCTATGTGGCCTACCCTTTCTATATGATCACCGAGGCCTTCTGCCAGGTTTCCATCCTCGCTTTTTACCTCCGCATTATGATGGACCAAAATACCTTGATTTTTGTCAAGAGTTTTATGGTATTTGTCACTGCTTTCGGACTCGAAAACATGTTCTGCATGATTTTCTCGGTCTGGCCTATAAAATACTTTTGGGATGGCTGGAAAGGCGAGATGGTTGCTGACAGCGCTATTAACATAAATCTATTCAGCTTCATTCGTGGCAGCATTGAGATTAGTGTGGACCTGGTTATTTTGTGCCTTCCTCTGCCTATGCTTGCTAAACTGCACATGTCTTTGAAGAAGAAGATCCATATCATGTCTATGTTCTGCGTCGGCTTTGTGTAAACCCACCTAATAACTAATTTATTGATACGTTTGTCTTTCAGTCTCATGCTAACAGGCTTTTCTTTAGTATCACCGGTGTTAGCTGCACCCGACTGCATTCCTTAGTCCAGTTTGCCAATACTTCAAATTCAACATGTATGCCCCACCTAGCCCAAGTGACACCGTGAAGAATTGCTTACTTTGATCGCAGACGATAACACCCCTACTATCTATTGGTGCCTGATTGAGGCAGACCTCTTCATCATAGTTGCCTGTATGCCTTCCATACACGCAGTTTTTAGTAGAACGTGGTCACCTGGCGACGCCGCCAACCGGACTGGATACGATCGTAGCGACAAAGGTTCATATTTCAATCGCGCCAAACACCCAGAGAACTCTGGTAACAACCAATCTTTTGGCGGAATTTCCAAGTCAACGGAAGTGAATGTTTACAATACTAAACGGTCTGATGCGTCGGATGTGGAGTTAGTGGATCGCCCACCTTACCTGAAGGATTTCGACTAGAAAAGTACATAAATAATAAAAGGCACCCTTGTTTACTTCGAGCCCAAAGCAGTCAAACATTAGTGCTTAAATTCAAACGAAGAAGTATTAAGAAAAGTGACGGCGATTGTGCATAAAGGTACATTTGATCTGGGATTTGAGGTTTTAGCTTTGAGGTGGAGAAAATTTATAACAAAAAAGGGTTATCTAGAACTCGGTCCCAAGCACGTACAACTCGCTGATAGTGTAAGTATATTGTACCATTTTTTTTTTGTAATCATACTCTTTATTTGACCTCATAATTTATAGGTGTCTGTAGATGCTTCTCGGGCTACAGTACATGGTTTCCTCTACTAATATTCTTGTCCTTTATTTGCATTCTGCTAGTAGCAAAGGAATAATCAACAGTAAATAGGCAAAGGACAAAGTCTTACTTAAAAGCCTAAATTCAAGCTACTCAAATTCCTATACACTCATCATTTTGTAGTCCAGTCTATTATCTTCTTGTATTATACTTTATTCTAACTATAACTCTTCATAAGATTTATCCTTTATTATAATATCTGTTTTTNAGTAAAATTTAGTTTGATTATTCTTTATCTTATTGTATAAGAATGTTTATTAATATATCTAAATCTTTTAACAGAACTTAGTATATTTGTTAATAGTTATTCTTTTTTTTNAAAATATGTTTTATTATTATAATTAATCTTAAAGATTATATGTTGCAATATTTGGAGTTTACGGATGCTACTTCACAGTGTTCTTACAGTTGCCTATGCTAGGGCTTACGGATAGGGTTTACGGTAGGCTACTACTGTAAGCAACTATAGGCACCCATAAGGTGCCTGTACAACCGTAACTGTTCACCATAATGGTTTTACGGCTGTAACTCTCTGTATATATAGAATCTGCTGTAGTTGTAAACTCCTTAAGCAATCAATACAATAATAATTTTGTATTCTTGCGTTTCCAGTCAACAGGTTATGCACTCTGGTCAGCTAATCAGAATTGCTATTTGATTAACTTCATCTTTTATCTTTATTCAACAACTATTATAATCTTTCAAAATAGGAGAAAAATCAAGTCTTCTACTACTGAAGGAATATTAGTTAAAAGGTCTTGAGAATTATAGACTATAAAGTATTATAATCATTAATATTCTCAAATCAAAGGGTTATCTTGACTATACAAATGATAATATCAAATACTCTAAAATAGAAGATAATAAAGAAACCTTAGAATTTGAAGCTTAAAAAAAAAGTAGATTTTATAATCAAACTCTGTATATTATTAAATATCAATGAGGAAGTTAATACTCTTATCTTAGAATATTCTATATCTAAGGAGACTTAAGAAACCTTAAAAGCTTAATATTAAGGTTCAAACTATAATCTTAAGGAAAAATATATCCTTAAGCTAGTCAATGTTAAATATAAGCATTTTAGCTTGGTTAAAAGTTATGTTATTATATTCAAAACTTTAAAGAGTAATTTGATTAATGTAAAAGTTATATTATTAAATGTATTTTACAAGCTCTTCTTTGTAAGGGGATTAAAAGACTCTTTTACTGTATAAGCTAACTGATAACAATTAATAATATACTTTAAAACACCTTCTTCCTTTGAAATTCTTATAGAAGATATTTTAGATAAAGCATTAAAATCTAACAACTTGGATGTAATACTTTACAGTTGAAAACAAACTAATAAGTTTAATNAAAAAACTAAAAGAAAAGTGCTTTTACTATAAAAAAGTTAAATTATAAAAGAAGTTGATTATTAGGNAAAAATACTCTGAGAAGTATGAAGAGAAATATGAAGAATTTGTTAAAAAGTATAATAAAAAGAAGAATAAAGACTTTAAATCCTTAAAATCAAGTTCAGACTTTGATTCTAACTTAAATATAATCAACTTGAACAAATCCAATTCCTTTATAACTATAAATCCTAAGAGCTTCTTTATATTCAATTATAATTACTAACTTGTAAACATAAGCATTATAAACTATATAATAAACTATATATCATAGTTTAAGTTAGATTCTTACTAAGAATGTTATAATTTAATATTTATAAAAATAAGAAATGGATTTGCTTAAATTATTAACTTAAGTATAATTATACTTAAAATAAAGCTAAATGATAATTCAACATTCACTTTATAACTCTTTAACATTTATCATATCCTTACTTTCCTAGTCAATGTTCTTAAAGGAGTAAAGCTTTTAAATTAAGGCAAAGAAGCTTATATAATTGTAAAAGGCATTTACAATAAGAATAGAATTGAATTTAATATTGTAAACATGTTTATAAACAGTATATATTTGAAATTAGCTAATACTCTAAAAGCTCTCCTTATAATGCTTCTAACTAGGCAATCTGTACTTAATTTAGATTTTATTCACTAATGCTTTAGTCATATTAATATTGAAATGATCAAGAATATTATAAAAACTATTATTAGAATTAATAAAGGCCTTATAGAAGTAGCAGAGAAAGAAGAAACCTTTTTATACAAAGCTTGTGAATACAATTATTCTTAAAAGGACATCTTTAAGAAGCTTAAAATATAAGTTGCAAAGGTTATAAAAGTACTTAATATTAATGTTTTTACAATTACTCCTCCAGGTTATAATAAGCATAATTATACTATTATAATTGTAAATGATATTATAAATATTACATAAGGTTATATCTACAAAGAGAAGAAAGAAGCTTATGATATTATTATCTATTATATTGCCTTGATGAAGAATTAATATAGAATTATTCTCAAACACTTTTATATTAACAAAAGGAATAAGTTTAATAGTGAAAAGCTTGATAAATATATTTAAAAGAATAATATAAAAGTTATTATTATTACTTTATATACTTTATATCAAGGAGGATACTCTGAATGTACTGAACATACTATATTTATATGAATGTGTACTATGATAATTGTAAATGATATATTACAATATTTATAACTAAAGTATTATAAAACGGTTATAATAATTAGAAATTGATTAATAACATCAATATTAAAGAATAACATTTTATACATTAAGTTTATAAAACAAGTTAATCTTGAAAGCAATTGTATTCTGGATATATTTAACTTATAAGTAATTAGTTTTAAAGTGTTAGTTTATATTAATATTAATCAACATATTAAATTACAAAAGATAACTCTTAAAGTTAAAGAAAGAATCCTTCTTAGCTTTAAAGGTAATTTAATATATTACTATTAAGTGTTAATATACTCTTACAAGCTTGTACAGTCATTATATATTACCTTTATAAAAGGAAATACCAGACTTGAAGACTTAAAGACATTTACAAGTCTTCTTAAGGCCTTAGATGTTGAATTAATGCCTGAAGATATTATAATTATTAATATTAAGACTTTTATAATATTAAATCTTATTAATACAAAGACTTTTACAATGCTAAATCTTAATATAATGTTTGAAGAAGTTCTTGAATTGTTTATAATAAAGGAGATAGAAGATGACAATGATACTTCGGATATAATTCAAGAAGTACTTGTTATTCAAGCTCTTAGAGGTTACAATAAGCTTAAAGGTTTTAAAAACAAGAAATTTAACATAATTACATTAAATATTAACCTCTTAAGTTTACAGTCAACTAGAGTAAGAATTGTTATACTATCTTAACTACTAAATATACTTATAGAACACTCTTCAAGGGTGTCTACTATGAATAACGAAATTATAAGCTAACTTACAAGCATTATAATGACTTATGGATATTGTCTTTTTATAAGGTAAGCTTTAAATACAAATTATACTTTAATTGTATCCATAAATCCATTAAAGTTAAATATAGTCAAAGAAGCTTATAATTCAATATATCATAAAAGGTAAGATGATGTTATAAAGGCTAAGTTGGCCTCCTTGATAAAGTATAGCACTTTTGAGTTATTAACTCTCTTAGAAGAGAAATACACTCTTTGTAACAAGTGAGTATTCAAGGTTAAATATAACTCTGACTGTAAAATCAAGCGTTTTAATGTTAGATTTGTAATTAAAGGCTATAAACAGTGTTATAATATTAACTATGACCAAACTTGAGTAAGTGTAATTAAGTTTACTACTTAAAAGGCCTTATTAACTTTAGTTGTTTACTTTGACTAAGAAGTTAATCAAATGGATATAGTTACAATGTTTTTAAATGATAATATAAATATTGAAATTTATATTAAACTTCTTAAAGATATTACAATTAAAAACCTTTTAAAATTAAGTGTTAAAACTAATAGTATAAACATTAAATATATAAGTTCAAAAACCATTGTTTTATAACTTTGAAAGTCACTTTACAACTTAAAATAAGTGTTATACTGTTAGTAACAAAAGCTTATTACAAAGTTGAAAGAGATTAAATACTCTTTGTTAATCTCTGATCTAAATGTATTTTATAATCTTAATTCAGGAATTTATATTTATACTTATGTTAATGACTTTCTGATTATAAGCTTAAAAGGCCTTTAATTTACAGCTTTAAAGGAAAAACTACATGATCTTTTCGAAATAGTTGATATAAGACTAGTTGTATACTTTCTAAGTGTATGTATTATTTGTAATTGTCAAAACAAGACTATTTCTATAATCCAAGATGTATATATCAATAAGATTCTTGAATGCTTTAGTTATAACAATATAAAACCAGCTTAGTCTCTTATAGAAGTTAGAGTATTTACAATCTTGGTCAAAAACGAAGATACTGCTTTTACAGTTGATATTCAGTTGTATATGGAGGAAGTTAGTTTGCTAATATATCTTATGGTGTAAATAAGACTTGATCTTGCTTTTACTGCTTTTAAGCTATTACAATTTCTGCAAAATCCTTCTGTTCAGCATTTAAAGGCAGTTAAACACATTTACCAGTATCTTATTCACATGTGTAATTATAATATCATATTAAGTGAAGATCTTAACTACTATAATTATAATAATGCTGATTATAATAAGTATATTAAAACCTGTTATTTTATTATAAGTTATGTATTCTTTCTTGTTAGAGGACTTATTTCCTAGTATTGTCAATACCTTCTTTATGTCATTTTATCAATTACAAAGGTTGAATATTATACTTTATCAGAGGCTTCTCAAGAAGCCATTTGGCTATCAAGGCTCCTTATTAAGCTTTAAATAGTTATAACCAGTATTAAAATTATTACAGCCTTAAATAGTGATAATCAAGGCTCTTTAACACTTGTTGAAATATTAGAATAATCAAATTGTGCTAAGTACATTGATATACACTATCATTACATCTGTAAGAAGGTTTAATCTGGTGAAATTGAGTTAAACTACATGCTTACCTTAATTATGGTTGTTAATAGCCTTACAAAGCTATTTACAACTCAGAAACACACTGATTTCCTCAAATTGTTGAATTTACAGTCTGTCAAGCTGAATACCATGAATTAAGTCCTTACAAGGCCATCAATTTGGTGTTTTCACCATAGGAAACTTAGATCCACTTTACACGGCCTTTATATGTTCATGGCATAAGGGCATGTTGTAATATTTGGAGTTTACAGATGTCATTTCACAGTGTTCTTACGGTTGCTTATGCTAGGGCTTACGGATAGGGTTTATGGTAGGCAACCATAGGCATTTGTAAGGTGCTTGTACAACCGTAACTGTTGACCATAACGGTTTTACGGCTGTGACTCTCGGTATATATAGAATCTGTTGTAGTTGTAGACTCCTTAAGCAATCAATACAATAGTGGTTCTGTATTCCTGCGTTTCCAGTCAACATTATTAATCTAATCCTTATCAATTACTATTAATATAAACATTAATTGTCCTTGATTATAAGTAATTCCTTTTTCATTATTCGTTAAGACTACTTGTTATAAGCTTAATTCCTCTTTGTTTATATACTCTGGTTTTTAACTAAGAGTATTTATTTGTTTATTATTAATTCCTTTAATATGTTAAATCTTAAAATTATATTTTAACAAGGTTTTTACTTACTTGACTTATCTTGTATTTAACTCCTTGGATATTATAAAATACTTTAAATTTATATAATCTGTTAATATCTTTATTTATTCTCTTACTCTTGTTGTATATATCCTTTATTTCCTTAGTATATTCATTATTATTAATAACTCTTTATTATGAATAAGATAGTTTTGTTTAGTTAAGTTAAACNTTTTTTAAATAGAAGGCAAGTAGCTTTTAACCTTTCTACTTGTCTTGTTAACTCAAAACTATGCTTAAAGTATAGTTTAACATGTGTATTTCAATTTGAACAAGTCTTTTTAAGTTGAAGATTTTAAGACTTTAATCTTCTTTGAAAGCTTCTTTAATTATGTTAAATACTTCTTGTTATTCTTTTCCTCATTTATATAATATATTCTTTTTAGTTAATTTGGTTAATAGTAATACTATTCTTGAATAGTTTCTTATAAATTTTTAATAATAGTTTGTAAAGCTTAAAAAGCTTTATAATTCTTTAACTGTTTTGAGTTTTGTTTATTCCTTAATGGTTTTGGTTTTTTCCTTAGTTGTTCTAACCTTATTATATGTTATAATATGTCTTAAAAACTGTACTTTCATTTTATAAAATTTATATTTCCTTAACTTATATCAAAAGCTTACTTTTATAATGCTTTAAGAATTATTTTCATATGGATTCTATGTTCTTTTAGTGTTTTTAAGAATATTAAGATATTGTCTAAATATGTTATTATAAACTTTTTCAAATATTCTTTAATAACCTTATCCACAATCCTTTGTATTATAATAAGTATATTTTTCAATCTAAACAATATAACTAATAACTTAAATAACTTATATTTAGTCTTGATAATAACTTTTCATTTATCCTCTTCCTTTATTCTGATAAGGTTAAATGTTAATTATAAATCTAATTTTGTGAAGAACTTAACACTTTTAAGCTTGTCTTTAATAGTCTTTATTAATAACAATGGATAATAGTTCTTGATTATTCCTTTATTCAAACCTTTATAATCCTTATAAAGCTTATCTTTTGAATTATTTGGTTTTTTTATGAACAATAGTAATACTCTTACTAAAGAGTTTAACTTCTAGTATAATCTTCTTCTTATTATTCTGTTTAGTTATTTCTTTGTTACTTTGTCTTTTACTATTGTTGTTAAATACATTAACTTAAATAGTAGTTGAAATTCTTCTTCAAGGTTAATCTTATAATCTTATAACTAGTATTCTGGTAATGTTAAGTCTTTTAGTCTTTTCTTAAACAACTTTATCCATTCTTAGTATTCTTCAAGAATATGCTCAAGATCTTCGTTTTAACTTGATTGATTTGAAATCAAATTAATTTCTATGTCCTTAATCTTAAGCTGATTGGATTCAATTATATAAATAACTTGTAATTCTCTGACCTTTATCATCTTTGTTAATACCTCTTATAGTAAATCCTGTGGAAATTCCATAATCTCTTTTTATTAGTTGATTCTTAGATTACTCTTTTGTATTCAAGGTATCCTTAAGATTATTTCAAAGTTCTTAATATAAGTTATATCAAATACTATCTTCTTTTGGTGATTAACCTTAATCTTCATAATTATTAGCTTAGTTTTTACTTTAATACTTCTTATTATAAGTGAACTATTTACAGGTCTAATTAGATAACTATAATCCTTGACTTGAGTATTTATATTTAATTTTATTCTTAACATCATGAAATTTCTTACAACTCCAGAATTTATTAATGCTTTAACCTTTTATCTAGTTATCTTGACTTTTAAAAACAATGCATTTTTGTTAAAAGTTTTAAGTTTTTAATTTTTTAATTACTCTTTCTTCTATATTGTTAATAGTTTATCCTCAACTGTTTACTGAGTCTGGTGATCTTGGTTAACTTCTTTATCACNTTTTCTTTTACTTCATTTTTCACAATTCTTAAGGTTAATTCTTAGATTTCTTTAATATTTACTTTATTAATACTTAGAATTGTTACTTTTACCTTAGGATTTAAAAACTTGTCTAGTCCTTTTTATGCTCTTGTTTAGTAGTTTATAATAAATCTTAGTATCCTTTTAATACTTCTTATTAGTAGATTCTCTTTACTTAGAATATTGTTATTTATCTTATGCTTATATACTCAAGTCCTTATTAATAAGTTATATTTCTTCTAAATAAGTTAACTAAAAGTTTTCTTGTTTAATATCTATTAGTTAAATCTTAACAAATGTTCTTATTTACTAATTTTAAGTAATTTTAACATTACTTCTTATAATTATAATCTACTTTAAGTAAGTATAATAGTTTTACAACTTCTTTTGATAATTAATATTAAGTTATCTTAATTATAATATAATTTGTTAGTTGTTTTA
This sequence comes from Scytalidium lignicola, assembly GCA_002812745.2. NCBI lineage: Eukaryota > Fungi > Ascomycota > Leotiomycetes > Scytalidium > Scytalidium lignicola. Next base: position 49,372 of record NCSJ02000200.1, read on the forward strand.
GTTTTCTACTAGAAAACCTTATTATTACTTCCTTTTAAGAGGTGTATAATTCTTTAATATCTTAAATACTTAGTTTTGATTATGTAATATACTCTTAGTTGAAGTTATTCTTTGACATTAAGTAGTTCTTTAATAATATCTCCTTTTAAACATATTCTAAGATTCTTAAAAATCCTTATATTAAGTATGTTAATTTAAGTTTCTTTATAATTTAATAACAATGACTTTTACTTAAGAATACTCATAATACTTATACTTATAATTATTATTTGTTTTCCTTTGTCTTTATAGTTATTAGTAAAATGCTTAAGAAGTTTACACTTGAAATATAACTTCTTTTCCTTTTAGTCTTTTAGTTTCTTAAAGTTAATTCTAAATGAATTCCCTTTTCNTTTTAAGCTTTTGATTCTTGCCNTTTTTAAAGCTTTCCTTTTCTAACTATGTCAAAGTCTATAAGATCTCCTTGTAATTATAATTTCTTTGTTTAATTATTATTTTTACTTATAAAATAAGATAATCCCTTTTTGTTTAGTTTCTTCTTATATAGTTGATTTCTAATCTTAATACATTGATTAATCAAGGTTTTTAAGTCTAAGACTAATGTTCTTTAATATAGCTTATTGTATATCTTATCCTTTAGTTCTTTCTTATACTATATAATAAGAGCTTTTTTATTCTAGTTTATTCTAACTGAATATTGTCTGAATAAGGTAATATAATCATTGATAATTCTTGTTTACTTAAAATAATAAAGATATTGTTTAGTATTTCTCTTCTTGTTTATGTCTTTGAACAACTTGTTAAGTTCTTTTATATATTTGTTATAATTATTAAAGAGTTTTTAAGTTTCCTCGTTAGTTAGATTTCTTGTATAACTGAAGTAATCATTTAAGAATGGTTGAAATTAATTTATTATAATTCTTTTAAGGTATAATGCTGTTTATAATATCCTTTGTATATTGTTTATAAATGCTTGCTTATTTAATACTAGATATGTTTTTGTTTATATTAAATATGCTTTAAACTTGTTCTTATCTTTATAAAAGAAGTCTGGTTTAACTATTCTCACCTCTTCTTTTGATAGTCTTTTAATATTGTTTATAGTAATTGTTAATAGTTTAAGTAGTAGAGTTAGTAGTCTTAGTAAAGGAGTTTTTAAAGGTTCTTTAACTATTAATCTAGTTAGTAATCTTACTTATGTTAAGTTTATAACTTTGTCCTTTGAGTTAACTTTTTTTACTTAAGCTTTTACTTATTAAACTTTCTTCAGAACTTTCTTCAGAGCTTTCTTCTAAGCTAATCATTATATCTTTGTCTAATACTTGTTCAAGTCTAATACAACTTGCTTTTATATAATAATGTTCAAAATGTTATAAGATGTCCTATAGTATAATTATATAAAGTAAGTCTGATTACTCTTATAAGGTTTATGTAAAGGTAAGCTGTTAAGGTTATAATAAATAAGTATATATAGTAGAGTTATAATTTAAGTTGAACACAAGGTTCTTAATTAAAGCTTAAGGAATATGTTCTTATATAAACAAATAAGTACTTTAACTGTATAAACTAGTATAAACTTATATAACTATATATCCTTATCTGCTTTTATATACTAAAGCTTGTTATATGACTTAATACCTTGTTGGTTATAAACACTTTATAAGTTGTCCTCTAGTACTTATCAAGTTGTGACGATAAGAACTATAATACTTAAGTAAGTATAATTAAGTTTATTACTTAGAAAGCTTTATTAACTTTAATTGCTTACTTTGACTAAGAAGTTAACTAAATGAACATAATTATAATGTTCTTAAATAATAATATAAATACTGAAATCTATATTAAACTTCTTGAAAATATTATAATTNAAAGACCTTTTAAAATTNAAGTGTTAAAACTAATAATATAAACATCAAATATATAATTTTAAAAACTATTGTTTTATAACTTTAAAAGTTATTTTACAGTTTGAAATAAGTATTATACTATTAATAGTAAAAGCTTATTACAAAGTTAAAAGAGATTAGATACTCTTTGTTAATCTTTAATCCAAGTGTATTTTATAATCCTAATTCAAGAATTTATATTTACACTTATGTTAATGACTTTCTGATTATAAACTTAAAAGGCCTTTAATTTACAACCTTGAAGGAGAAATTATATAATCTCTTTAAAATAGTTAATATAAGATTAACTATATATTTTCTAAGTGTATAATATTGTTTAATATGGTTAATTAAGTTGTAAGCTTTTATTAGAACTACTTTTAAGGTTGTTCTTATAATTATAGTATTTTATTAGAATTCTTCATTGATGAAGTTCTTTTTTAATATCAATTATAATCTAATCTGAAGGTCTTAAGTAAGTGTTAATCTAATAAGCTTGTAAAGTATTTTAAGTATACTTTACATTAATATTCTAAAGTTATTTATTAACTTAGTAATATGTTCTTTTGTTAATAATATAAAGTATAAGTTTATTGTTAATATAAAAGATGTTAATAATAATAAAGTAGTTGAAGTTAATGTTATTTTATAAGTTGAATTTGAATCTTCTTAATAACTTCTTATATTGTTAGTAATAAGTATAGAATTTAATAAGATATTCTAATGTATCTTTATTAATATTATAACTTGTATAATTTAATATACATTATAATCTAACTATTGACAAGTAATCAAAATATTAATATAAACATTATAATTTTATGTTAGTCAAGAAACAAGGGTTTTCCTTTAATAAATCAAAAACAAGAATATGTAAAGATATATCTTAAATTAAAAAGTTATAACCAAATCATTGTATAACTAGAACATTTCCTTATAAGATAATAAGTAAGTTTGTAAAGTTGTTAAAATACATATTTAATTAATCTATATTTGTTAAGTATAACAAAAAGGGAATAGTTAATTCAATTATATAAAATTTAATTTGCTTAATTAGTATATTCATTAGTATAAAACTTATTGAAGTTATACTCTTAATTCTGAATTATACTGTTATTATACCTTTAGTTGTAGTATTCAATATTATAGTTTAGTTTATTTATTATAAAACTTTGAATTAACTATAACTAGTTGTAAAATACTTTATAACTCTTGTATTAATCAAGATTCTATGAAATTATCTTGAATTATACTTTACTAAGCTTTTCACATTATATACTTCTGTTATAATTATTGTAAAGGTTTTTAAGTTAAGTTCTTAAGGGTAATTCTCAATTGTTAACATCTTGATAATTAATTAGTAGAAGAAAATGTTATTAACTAGTTTTATAATAATTAGTATAGTTAATTCTACTAAGAAATTTCTATATAAGGTAAAGAACATAATTATAGTAAAGAATATAGTTTTAAGCTGGTTAAGTTCTTTACAGTTTATTTTTAAGTCATTATCAATGAATAAAGTCTTAAAAGTAAGGTTTAGTTTCTCTTCAAAGTTACTTCCTTTATAATTAACAATGTATTGTTTAAACTATTCATTGAAACATTATTTAAAGCTATAAACGTTAAAGTTAAATTTACTTATATTTCTAGCTTTAAAATATACTTTCTTTGCATCTTACTCTTCTTATAAGTGTTTTTATAATTAACATCCTTCTCTTTTGTATATAAAGTATCTTCTTTATATTTAAAAGTATAAAGTAATATACTTAAAGCTTTGTGAATTAAATTATTAGTTTACTTTATAATTAATATAATAACAACTGTTAAGAACTTGAAGGCGGATCCTCAGAGCCGCACCGTAATAGCGGAGGAGATCTGCTTAGTCATCCCTACAGTAGCGAAGTCACGTGCTTACTTGTACATTAACATTGCCAAGGGGAGAAGAGCTCTTCAAGAATTAGTCTGTACAATACACACACCCTATCCTCCCGCACCCCAACATCGGTTTGCTGTCTAGGACTAACCGTCCATAATCCCTAACAACAACAGTTTGTAAAGTAGGTTTTACTATAATGTTCTTGTTCTTTTTGCTTTTTGTATAATATAATAAACAAGTAGAGTTTGTTGATAAGTTGTCTTAAGTCTCTTGGTAAGTCTGAAATAGTATATTTACATGTTAAAGATCCTTAATAAGTAGTAATCAACTTCTTATAAAGAATATTAATTGTCTTGTAAGCTGGTTAAAGGTTATATTAAAGCTTTTAAAGCTTGTTGATAAGTAATTATATATTCTTAAGTATTGTTTTCCTAGAGTTTATAATTATAATCAAGGTTAACATTATACTTTCTTATTTAGTATAAATTTGATAATAGTATATAAGTCTTTTGTAGAAGTTGTATAAGTAAGCATATACTTCTTTAAATATATGTTTAATAAGGTTATTAATAATAAAATAGCCTTTTGCTAGCTTTGTTAACATGGTAAGGAATACTTTGATATAGAATTTCTCTGGTAATTTTACTTATTTGTAATAACTCTTGAAGATTATTAATTTGTATTTGAAGTTATTAATTGTTCTATTGTACTTTTAGTCTTTTATGTATATCTTGATGATATTAAAAACTTATTTTATATATATAAGCTAAGTTGAAAGTAATAGTAATAGGCTAAGCTTATGATAAGAGTTATAATCTTGTTATAACTTGTAAAACTATTAATAATTATTCTAAGAGGTTATAAAAGTTAAAAAAAGTACTTAATTCTTAGCTTGTATACATTAAACTAAGAACCTTAAAGCTGATTTAAGCATTTGTAAAGTAAGTAGTTATAAGAAGTATAATAATTACAAAGGTAATAAATCCTTTTTAAAGGTCTTAAGAAGTATATTAAAGGTTTTCTTTACTTTATAAGTATTGTTCTTCTTCTTATATGATGTTTATAAGAATCTAAGTGATTATAATGCTCTTAGTATTATATATTATATGTATATTATTATAATAAAGGTAATTTTATAAGCTTTGTATCTCTTTTTAAGTAATAACCTTAAAAGTAAGGGATACTTAAATCCACTTGGCACTTACCTAAATCCACTTGAAATCGCCGGCATCGGCTGTCGCACAGACCACTTGCTCGCCAAATACACTAAAATGTACTGTAATTATAGCGATGATTAGGCTTTAATAGCCTATAGCTATACTGACTTTTAGGCTCTTAACAGCCTACAACACACTATATTTTAGTATGCATTCAATTATCATTTAATTCGGTTAAAATCTCATCTAGAATAATTTAACATAAAATAAATATACTATAATTCAATAATAATTAAAATGCTTTATGACCTTGTAAATTACTTCATATTATCATATATAAAATATATGCGTGGCCTGAAAATTGTGTTTAATAAGCGTATTGTTGCCTGAACAGCAGCCGATGCCGGCGATTTCAAGTGGATTTAGGTAAGTGCCAAGTGGATTTAAGTATCCCCTAAATTTAAGCTAATGAAAGAGACAGGTCCACTAACGCTACTGCAGGTTGAATTTGTGTCTTGAGTCTTGCTCTGTGGTTTGGTCATGCTGGTCACCTTTGCCCATATTGCTTAGTGTTCGAAGGGAAGAAAATACAAAATCAAAGCTAGGAGGCAATATGTTATAGCTATTATTCAACTTAATTTTGGGGTATAAGCAATGTGCGTATGCTTCTCAGAAGGAACTTGTTACGAAAGTTGTGAAAACAATGGGGGGTTACAGTTCATCGGGAGTTGAACTTCACCGAGGGGTATGAAAAAACTTTTTGCAAGGTTCAGCAAGGGTCTAGAATTAATCTGAGCATATACTAATAGTAATCGTCGGGCCTCAGGCACGCGCATTGCCCGACTTTTAGTCGTATTCGCTCCTAGTCGGTGGAAGCAAAGTGTGGTCGAAAAGCAAAGTGTGGTCGTGTATTTTTTTTCTGTGGTAAACCCATATAAATTGAATACTAATTACCATAACTTGACATATCCGCTCTCATCCAGCTCCTCTGAATCTAATGAATCACCTGAATCATTGAAATTGCTCGAATTGTACTCAATTTCTCCTTCCAAATCTAGGCGTATATAACTCTCCATTGAGGCATCGCTTACCCCTCCTTCCTCCACTACCTCCTCCTGCTGTAGTTCCTCTGGTGGCTCCGGCTTTGCAAAGTTTGTTCTAATTAGCTGTTGAATAGGCATTTGAGGTGGCCTGTAGAATGGAATATCTGCTAAATCAGTTGGAGATGTAATTGAAGGTTTTTGATCAATTGGCTCCTTGCCAAGTTCAATGAAGAATGGTGGAGTATACTCCTTATACAACTCAAGAACCCCTATTACACTATGAGGAAACTGTTTGATTACCTTCTTTCTAAGTGCCTCCTTTTTATACTATGCTATCCATACAACCTTTTGATCTTTTCTCTTCTTATTAGCTATTTGACAGAGTATTCTAACTTCCTTATTAGTTGCTTTTTGTACTTCTTTGTACTTTTTCTCTTGTTTCATACTCAGCGCTTGTTTATCTGTTAACTCTCCTCCTTTTTGAAGTCCTTTTTCTATTGAATGGCTTTTTTACTACAAGATCTTGTATCTATCAATATACTATATCTTGTTCAAGCTTAATAAGCTTACTTTCATCTAATATTGACTTAGAACTATAAGTAAAGCAATCAAATTTATATTGAGATAAAGAGCTTAATAAATCTATAATCTTTGGTTTTAGCTTTCTAAGCTAGTATTAAACTTGTTAAATAATTGTAAGAATCCTTAGTATAAGTAATTCAAATTCTTTGACTATTGTTTTAAGCTTATCTTTAACATATTTCTTCATGAGGGTAAAGGTTACTTTCTTGTTAACAGGCTATATGCTAGCCTTTTTGAAAGTATTCTGAATAATACTTTTCTTAAAGGTTTACTTATGAATCTCTGGTAAATTACAAAAGAAAGAAGTTATAGTATATTCAAAATCAAGTAATTTAGTAGTACTTTGTATAACCTTATTATGTTAGTACTTGTATAGCTAAAATACTCTTATATCAAGAGGTTGTATATAATATGTTAAATAAGCAGGAAATGTAAATAGTATTATATTATTTTCGCAAGTTAATAAGGTGAAATCAAGATTTATATGATTAGTTTGATTGTTTATTAATAATAGCTTATATAGTTAATCAAGGCTTGTATTAATATGTTGAATAAAATGTTCTAAGAATTATAAACTAATATCATTAGTTGTATATCCATTCTCTGATAAATAAACTACTTTTGAATGTTTTAATTAGTCTTTATACTATAATACCATATGATATTTGCCTTGAACAATAGCTATAAGTAGTATAAAGGCAATTCCATTAACATAGATAATCTTAATCATAATTACAAATCAATAATTTTCAAGGCTTAAAGAATAGAGTTAATACAGTATTAACCTTGAATATAATAATAGTTATAATGACAAGTATATTCTTACTTTAGTCAATTCAATTAGAACTAATATCTTTATACCTTTAGGACAATTAATATAAAAACCTGATTTGTTGAAATTGTATAAATTGTGCTTATAGATATTATACTTTTTCAAGGTTGTTTTGTAACAATTGAACTAATTATTAACCTTTTCCAGATCTTGAGTAGTAATGCATTTTTGAGTAATAAGTTTAGTCTTAATTTTGTAGAGTAAAGGTTAACCTTTCCACCATTTGCAAAACCAAGCTAAAGAAGGTAAAGACTGTTTATGTTGTTTCTGAAGGTAGCAAATAGTTCTAAATATGATTTCCTTGGTAAGAAGCTGACTATTCTGAAGATATAACTTGATAAATCTATGTATAACTTGTTCTTGACTAGTAGTTAATATTTTGTTGTAATTATCTTATTATAAGTTAAGTTTGAAACCCTTTCGAATTGCCATATTCAGTGTTGATTTATTGAGTCTAAATAACTTAGTTGCCACTGATTAGCTCTTTGTAGGATTCTTAGCCAGCCAGTTTTTTGCCTGAATAATACGTTCYTTTTTTTGGAGTTGACATGGTAACAGAATCAAAGGATATATTTAAAAAATAGAAGGTTAATGGTAGCCAGTATTCAATTTGTGTGGGTTTACCACAGAAAAAAAATACGTGACCACACTTTGCCTTTCGACCATACTTTGCTTCTACCGACTAGGAGCGAATGCGACTAAAAGTCGGGCAATGCGCGTGCCTGAGGCCCGACGATTATATTGTAATTATCCCCTCGATTGCCAGAGATGGAGTCACTTATGCAAATTTATGCAAATTATACTTTTATGACAGGGTTTCTTTGATTTTAATAAGTTGTGCTTATGCATGTACAGAAGTAACTCCATCTCTGGCGATCGAAAGGATAGGTTATTTTGGTGATGAAGTGCACTGTAATTTTAGGTTGTCTCTTTTAAAAGTGTACTTATATTAACTTATCGAGCATATGCTCAGATTTAATTATATTAGGTCAGCCCGCGCCGCAGTTTAGACTCGCTGGAGTTCAACACACCCTCGTTGAACTGGGTCCCGGTGGCACAGCTGTCCAGCTTGCCAGGCAGCCAGGCGAAGGGATAACCATACGTTATCATCGCCATCAAAAGTAATCCATCATCTAATTGTTACCGCCCCCTACAGAGCATTTCAAAATGACAAGCCTCTTGCACACCATTATTCTCTTTAGTCTTGCTATCGCTTCAGCTTCTTCTTTCAATCACCAACAGCCGCTTACGCCACAGCTTCCAACTTCAGCGTCTCATGAGGATTGGCAAACGATTCCAGGCGACTCACCATTCCGTCATTGTGGTGACGTTCATCCCGAGTCTGATTTGTTCGATATTGAACGAGTAACGCTTCACCCTTACCCTTTACGACGGTGAGTACATCTGTCTTCCTTTGATGACATTGTATCACTAGTTATTCATTCCTACATATCTAACCTTTACAGCAATGAGGATTACACCCTCATAATCACTGGAACATTTCACGCCACGATTCCACCTGATGCCCCGATTGACATATTGGTCGCTGTCCCTGCTACCCACGACCCTGATATGCCAGCCCAGAATTATACCGTCGTAGAAGAGTTTTGCCGCATGACTGGGCCAATAACGCAGCCTGCATCAGCGGATGATGTGCTTTATGACACTCCTAAAATGTATAATAATACAATCCAGACCTGCACCGGAGAGAGACCCGTTCGAGCTGTTCTACCACGGCCGGCAAGGATCGAGTATAATTCAGATGTCTTCTGGGCATTTCCAGAAGGGTTGTGGTTCGCAAAGCTCGACGCGAAGATGCCAGAGGGAGATGATCGGCGGATCTTTTGCTTGGAAGTAGAGTTTGAGCTCATATGAATCGAGCTTTACCACAGTAATTCTGATTTGCGTTTTACTTGGCTTGTTACATCTTCACTGAAGATGCGGAACTACAATTCCTTAGTTTTATGGCAGTTGAAGGAGCTTGCACTCGAACTGGAATTAGCGATTAGTGGAGCTTAGGTTTTGATTAATGAAACTCTGTTCATTGGAGGGATTTTTCGGTGCGGTCTTATACAATATATATCAACCGGGAGTTTATTTAGAAAGACAAGATTTGCTCTTTTACGGGGATTTTAAGTCGGTCTCTCCATAAATTCTGATACCGAGGAGCTTTTCTCATACAAGTGTAGCACGGACCCTCTCTATATATTCGTGGAACGCGACGCGTCACAGTGGCAAGACGCGTCTCACACATTCTAGATTATTTCATTACCCATCCATAAGATTATTCAAATTATTATTATATATTGATATCAATCTACTGACTGCCTCTGATCCGTAAAAGATGGCGTCTGAATTTTTTGAATCGCAAAGCCCACACGAGAGTAATCAATATCCGCAAACCAGCGAAGATGCCAACCTAGGACTCAAGGCTACCGCGATAGAGGATAACGAGACTAGAAGCACAAGGCGAGACCCTCTGACAACTATACAAAATGGCGTTAGACGGAACGAGAATAACGCTGGAGCCATTTCTCCTGCAGTATACCAGGCAATAAATACTCTAAATATCGAACGACTGCGGGAGGAGATGGTATTATTGGCTAAAACGGATCCTGCGGTCCACCAACGCTTAGCAAGCAGACTGACTGTACCTGGAAAGGATGTGATCCGTTATCATGAAGATACAGAGTCTGAAGATGGTTACGAACTAGGAGGTGAATCTGACGATAATGACGAGGAAGAAGATCAAGAGGAGGGGGACCAGCAGCCCAAGAAGCAACAATGCCCGCCACCAAAGCAAGATAAACCAATCGCGGTTGGGAATGATGAAACGACTCCTCGATATGTCCAGTGCGAAAACTGCGATGCTTATTTCGATGTCACACAAAATAAAACTGGAGACTGCCGGTGGCATCCTGGTCCGTAGCTTTCTCCGGTTTTATGTGGTTCTTTTACTAACTAGCTCCCCCATAGGTCACAAAAACGTTTACGACGATGAAGATTTCTGGGCTGATCATGATGAACAGATTCATGGTTACCTAGACGATCTGAAAGATGACTCTGAATATGCCGAGGGATATATTTATGACTGCTGTAACAAGAGATCAGATCTATCTCCTTGCAAATATACCAGGCACAAGGCTGCTTCCAACGTCATCGTGCAAGCTCCACCCATGCCTAACAGCTCTCATCTGAGTAGGAAGAGAAAGGCCGAGGATGAGCTCCGTCATCCCATCCGCAAACTCTGGGAATAAGGTGGCCTATAATTGTANTTTTTTTTGTGTATTCATATTTCAATTCTGTAATTTTAACTATGCAATGATATGGAATTAACACTGTCCAAGCTCATACTCACCGTAATGATATTCAATGAAATGCTTCAATAGGAATATCATCTCATGATGAGTGATCTGATGGTACCGAGATCCTCTCAAACTCATAATTAATGCCTCCAACTGCCAGGACTTCGGATTATATAACACCTGTCCTGAGTTATCTAGGTGGAAGCTAACTATTTTCTTGGAGAAAGTGTCTTAGAGTACCCTATCCTGAGAAAATACGCAGTTAGATTTGGTCTAAAAATGTTGAACCTTACCACTTGTCTTAGACCTGAGCAAAGCTTTGCTGTGGCGAAGTTTCACATCTTCTAGCTAGCACATTTTAAAGTAACAACTCTCCTCCAAACCTAGACAAGTGTTAATATTCCACTACGCCCACTTAACTACTACCTTTATACCTACGTATTAACCATAATCGTTGGTGCAGTCTCACTTTGTTTATTTGGTTGCTGGTATACTAGTTCAGAGGTGAATTCCAGAACCTCTCTTAACAATTCGCAGTACCCTGTGCTTTAGCACAAGAAGAAAAGCCAATGTTCTAAGACTGTTTATCACTGATGTCATAGGAACATCAATTTTTATTTGCACCATCATAGTACGATGCCAGAATACTTTTATTAGAAAGGTGATATTTTTAATACATATAGGATGGTCTGAGAACGGATGAGGGAGTTTGACATAGATATATGGGGTGCATGGATCGGGTTAAAGGCAAATTGATTTACTACATTATTTTGAAATAAGTGAAGGCCTTAGATAGAGCAGTTATTTAAGTTTAATTGGCTGCCTTACACCTGTGACTAATACGATTTATAGATCTTCATGTATCTTTGGTAGGCCTTGTCGTTCCCGAATCTTTTCTCCTTTGAAGTAGAGATAAATAACAGGTAATAAAGTTACTGTATTTATTGCTCCCAGTACCGGGAACGACACTTGCCATCCAGCAGACTCCCCGAATGGTACAGCATAGAAGCCAATGTTGAATGCGAACACTATTGCAGAAAGGAACTTGGGTTAGTTATGCACAAATAATTCTCCTCGTAACCAACAAATGGAAAGAGACGTACCAGATTTGTAGAGATTTATCACAGCACCAATCTCGGCCGACTGAGGTTTGTAGCAGTCAGTTGTGTATGTGTACACCATTGTGGCACCAACTTGCAATCCGAAACCAGCAACACCCATACACAAAGCAAGCGCGATCCAAGGCTTGTGAGACTGAACACAAGGACCATAGACTATCACACCGACGGTTAAAGTTAAACATGCAGGCATAAGAAAGAGCCGTGCTTCAGGCTTTCGGTGGCCGTTGTGCCTCTTTGCATAGGCGTTGAGCAACATATCACTCACCCAGCCAGCAGTCGCTTCACCAATCATGCAACCAATTGTCAGAGGAAGGCCCATAAGTAGGCCAGTTTGGGCAACGTTGAATTGATAGAGTTCTGCTGCTAGGTGAGATCCTGTAACAGCAAAAAGCGCGCTGCCATATGTATTTGCAGTCATCCAGTATATCGAAGGAAGGGAGACAGCCCAGTAACCAATCATACGGTATGGCGTTATAAAGTCCCAAAACCGAATCGGTCTATTTAGCACCTTGCCCTTGAAAAGGAGCTTTGAGACGTATGATGTGCCCTCAAGGTTGCTGAAATCATCTCGAGAGAAAAGTGTTTCAGGAAAGGTAAAGAGAAGTGCTACCCAAAGCCCAGCATTGATGATTCCTGGTATATAAAAACACCATCTCCATGAAAGGTTTAAGGCAATGTACCCTCCTATAATAGGGGCTATGTGAGGTCCATTATTTACACATAGAGTGTAGATCCCCATATAGACACCCCTCTCTCCCTGGGTAAATAAGTCACAGATCTAATAGCTCTGAATCAATACTTAGAGCTCGGAATCTTGGGCTAATTTTGGGCTAAATAAAAATATCATACCGTCGCTGCACCAATTCCAATGGGGATACTTGCTCCTATACCATAGAACACTCTTCCAGTTATAACACCGCCATATGTAGCAGCAGCTCCAGATCCGATTTGCGCCGCAATTCCCACAAGTGAAAAGGTCTAGTTATAGTTCTGAGTTTAGTGCCAGCCGCATAAATAGAATGCGAGTACTGACCAGATAGAGAATTCTCCTTCCGTAAATGTTGGAGAAAGGCACAATGAACATAGGCGTGATTCCGCTAAGCAAAATGTAAACTGTCGTACAGTATGATGCCTGCACAACAGTAACGTTAAAATCTTTTGCCATTACAACAAAGGTAGGATTAACAAGAGCTGAGCCCACTGTATATTAAGATTTAGTAGAGATAATTCGGGTATAGTTTGGAATAGGGGTCAAAGACGAACTTTGGTTGATGAAACCTAAACCAGAAACCATGAGGACAATGTATACTTTAGCCCATATTGGCCAGTTCTGTTACAGACCAGTGAGCAATCACGTCGATCATTACACTCTAACCACAGCGTGAAAGTTACCAGAGGATCGTCTTTATGATCGCTTGGTTGAGGTACCATAGGGAAGCCGCTTTTGTCTAGTTTCAGATGTACAGGTTTTTCAGGCTCTGCCTTATCTGAAGCAACCCGAACACCTTTTTCTGCATCGCTATTATTTATATTTGCCTCATTAAAGCTCTCGACATGGCTACTATCCTGCTTTTGCGTCATGATGTCGGTTAAGGGCAAGATGCTGAGACTATAGAGCAAACGTCCCAATTAAGGCGATTGAAGGAGATGGATAATGCATCCTTCATGCCTCTAGGAAAGGGTTATGACAAGGAATTTATATTCTGAGATTGCCACCGACGGCCCGTTATCTGATTGGCTGGAGATTCCCAGCGTGCGGGGCCCGCACGACGATACTACCTAGTTTGTGAAGGGGAGTATCCAGTGCCTATCACAATTATTCGGAGCATCATTCCAACGTTGAACTCGAGCCCTTCTTCATCCTTGAACATCAATTAACTCTAATGCTCTATTATGCCCCACATTACTGGGATCTAGGGCATCAACATTATCAAAGCAGGGGCTGTATTACCTATCGCATTAAAGTGATTGAGGGTAAACGTCATAACACAAAGGTTCGGAAACGAAACTTGTATTGCGGAATATGAAAATGCTATGGAATTAGTTTATGATCGTAATCTGAATAGAGTTAGCAATCCTCATGAGCTATAGCAGGTGAATGGACAGATTCACTCTTTCCACCTCCCTTTGCCATTAGTGCTCCAAAGGGCGGACAATATCCGGACCAACACCGCGGACCAACTCCGAAAGCTCGGAAACCAAGTCCTCTTTCCCTTGCTACGTTACGAGCAAGCATATTCTTCAACGTAGCAGGCATCCGAATTTCCATCATAGTTAGTTTGGGGTCCGAACTTCTATTCTGAGGGAAGCACGGTCATTAGAGAATCGCTATTTAGTTATAACGGCAGCATTCAAGAACTTTTAAGATANTTTTTTTATTGGTGAGATTATCAGACTCAACTTCCTCTCTAATCTTACTATCAATATATCTTCATCACTACATTATCAAAATACCCCGAAGTCTTCTAGCTCAGGTATCTGCCTTGAGAACGTCATTTGACATAGAATAATAAATTTATAAGGTTTGAAACGCGTCTTAAGTCAGATACCTGAAATTCTAGAGCTATAAACTACCTTTCAAGAGTTCGGAGTCTTAGTTACCCATTGAATTTCAATCATTCGAAAACAATACACCCATTCTTAGTGCAATAAAAACTGACAAAGGTATCTATCATCATGCCTACCACCTCATAATAACTGTTTAACACGTTCTACCTGAAGCGTGTGACTGACCGAGGGACGTTGCAATAGATTCAAAACCAAACTCGTATGCTTGGGGTATTTAGCTTTCATATCAATGCCAATAGACCGTCCTCATCTGTAAAATACAAACCTATATAAGTCCACAGCCGTAAATGTATCACCAACTGTGGACTCCAGACAGCCTCCCCTCAATAAAATCAAAGCATTCCATTACCGTTTTCAGGCCTTTCTCTTTCATTCCTTTATGAGCATTAACATCATCGGTTCATCGCTCCGGTCTCCACAGGCCTCCAAAAGCTTGTCCGTGCAGGGTTCCAGAGAGCCAGTTCATCCATTCGTTGACACTAGCTGTCTCTATAGGTGTCCTGCCTAGTAGATGTTTCTCTGGCGCCTAGTTTGAGATTGTGGTGACGACTGCTGGAACTTCAGTGATGATCTCGCCATCGAGAGAGAGCACAGGAATACGCATTTTCCGACTGTTTCCCTTTAGATTTGAGCAGGAGGCTGGTTTTTTTTTTGTTGCTGAATTAGAAAGGCCGGTATGCTTTAGGACTGCTGATTCATTACTTAAGTTATACAACCACATAAGAGTTATACCTTGGTTAATATTGACCTTTGGAGTCTGTGGAATCAGATCTTCTCTCCACAAAACCGGACTCTGTCTACCTTCTCTCCTTGTGGTATGCGGTAATACAACTATTACTACGGATTTTAAGAGTGTGATATATAGTTTAGCCTAGCAATAGATGAATGGAGACACTACCTCGGCTTTGGCTTTAGATATCTGTTTTGGTGCTAGACCATATTGAGATGTACTGGGGGTATATATCTTACGGTTAATCCTAGAGACCATATATGCTTCACGACAATCGCGCAAATATGGCTAATCTGATTTATACTACTTATAATTCAACTAAGCTGCATCTAGAGTTATAAACGCAACTAGTTGAAAATTTTTGGATGTTTCAATCCGAATATGGAGAAGAAAGGCGCCAAGATGTGGAGAAATCCAGATTGCGCCTCGTCGTCCCCATATATTAGTGAGGGGGGCCGAGGTGATCGACAAAAAGTAATCAGACTTACGGCCGGAACTGAGGGGCCGCCCAGTCGTTCTAAAGATAATCCGGTCTTCTTCCGTGTATGATTATAAATGATCTAAATTTCTTCCAGCCAAGAATGACTATGAGTTATTGGCACCATATTGATCCTGACTGAAATTTCGTCGTATTGTTGAGTATTCGTTAGCACAGGCTACTCTCTTCCAAGACAAAATATACTCTAGATACGAAGGCGGACATTTGCACGGCTCAACATTCATCCCTCTCACAGCAAAAATGCCTTCAACATTATCTCGGAGGCTGCTCAATGGCGCCACCGCCGTATGCGTTATCACTATCCTCGGTCATACGAAAATGGGATTTGACGTTGTCTTTCCAAGCCTTTCCAAACTGGACCCCAAAGATGTTGGCGCAGTGTCAGCCAAAATAGGCTGGATGGAGGTTAACCAAGTATTTAGCATTATGGGTACTTAATATTTCTCCTTTGTTCCCTTCAATCACTTACCTTTAGGGGGTGATAGATTAGTCCGAGCTGACCGGGGTCTATTACTATAGCCATACTCACCGCTAAATGGGCAAAATACGGGATCACCAACGGGTATGAGAAGGCAATTCTAGCTTCATTCACGGTATTGCAGGGTTATTTTGGGTTTCAGTATCTGAATATAGGATTATACGAGCCTGCGTTTGCTTTATGGTCTGTGCCTGTGTTGTGTGGATTGAGCCAACTTGTAAAATAGTATCTTCGATTACTCTACCATGTAAACTAAATTATTATTACCTGTACTTAGATTCGATACAAATCTAGGCGCTTAATGCCAGCCGTGCTAGTTGTTAGGCTTCTTATCTGGGACTTATGACTGGGCATCTACAGTATATACTCAGCTAATAGCAAGCCTCCTAACTAATATTCAAATAAGCCTCTCATTCCAGGCGTGTTCCTGCTGCTTATTTGAGCCTGCCTCTGCAAACTCTCTCTTTGCGACGCTTAAAGAATAGAAGGTGGAAGCAGAACCGTATGGTTTCATATTCTTCTGCATGAGATCCTCTATGCCCTGGTAAATTTTTGATACCATATCTAGTTTCTTTATTTTAAGAATTTCAGGCGATTATTAAGAGGCCGGTGAAAGTTCATCCATCGATGATCTCAACAAGACAAAATAACAACTACAAATGCTTAACTTGATCCATCAAGCTTCTTATCGTAGAGCTTGACTCACACCTTTGATTAGAAGAAGCCACATTCCAATTATGTCACATTTATAAGCATTTCCCCAATACATGCTACTGTATCACGGAACCAAATCATAGCTCAGTTGTCTACGTGCATCGAATGGTCTAAACAGCCAGCCATGATCTCTTACATGACTAGCCAGCGATTGACTAGGTTTCTCACTGGCAGCTATGGTCAAGCGCCCTGCCGTTCAGCTTTTCGGCTGAGTCAACATGAGCCCAGCATGCATCCAACCTTTACTTTCAACTCAATCAGCTCTACATATATGCTGACTTAGTGATGCTATATTCGTCGAGAACTCATTTATGTTCTCTTAAATCGTCTGAATAATACGTCTTTTGGAACGCGACAACGATAATGGATTCCGTCTGACCTCACATTTTATTGACGATGTTCCTCGATATGCTATACTGTCGCACACATGGGGAGGTTTTCAGAGAATAAACTTAACTGAGATATTGAGTTCATTATTAAAAATATACTGGCTTCTAATCACTTTAAAATCCTTTCCCTACAGACTTACAGTGGCTTCAAGTCTCGTTATGACGATATCTGTTTCTTTGTGACCAACAGACAGCTCCAATTGAATTTTATCGTTATTTTCATTCACTGTTGTAGACCTGGACAATTTTCCATTTATATATATAGCATACTGTCCAGCGCTTAGATTCCTCACAACTGGGTTGATATTGCTATCAACAATTGTAAGTTCTAGTCAATCCTTATTTATATGAGTGGAATGGACTTGCCATATTATGTCTTCCCTCCAAGCTTTCAGAGTGAGAACAAAAGCAGCAAGTTCGTCGATCCAGGTGCCACGAAGGAAATCAACTCCACTGTTTAAATCAATGTCGGAGATGCAAGGACGAGCAGCAATATCTTGAGCTTTCCATGGAGCGTCCCACATTCGCTTCTGCCCGTCACTCACATTCAATCTCGCATAACCGATGGCTGCGTTGCCGGTGAACGGGTCGACATGCGTCCAATTACCATCACTATCAGATGCAGTGTCATTTCGAGGATAGTACAAACCGCCTTTCTCCCATGTAGGATTCATATACTCGTCTGCATGGTTGAACAAGCCATTTAGTGGCTCTTTATCACCCATCTCAGAGAGCCATTGCACCACATATCCAAAAGTTGGTTGGCCAAATGGCGGACTTGGTCCTTTTGGCTGTGCAGCGACAATATTTCTTGCCTTTTCGATCGTTATCCTATCCTTTGGATCGGCACCTTCAGTAGCTACAAGATTACGAATAGTAAGTGCAACTGGTGGTGGATTGAGATTGTAATAACCAGGCTCGGAAGGGCTAAGAAATCCGAGGGCTTGAGTAGGATACGCTGAACGAACTTGGGAACTATTCCAGGAATTCATGAATGCCCCAGCCCTATTATTACCATAAGTAGGCTGAAATTTCCTCCAATGGCAAGCGGTACTCACCATGCAGTGAAACCTATGCTTTTAGGAAGAACCATGTCGTCTTGCTTAGGTCGATACCAGTCCATCATCAAGCCATTTGACGCGAACATGCCTTTAGCTTTCCAGGCGGCTTGGTACTTCGCAAGGATTTCACCAACTAGGTGGGAACCATACGTGCTATCGTTGTAACGCATTGCTATAAGCTGCAGATATCATATTAGAGAGAAATAGAACCGATGAATGATCCCGAAAAGAACATATCTATCTTACTGGAAACTGATTGCAAACGACGAATATGCTGTTCGGCTCGCAGCAAACCCCCATCCAACCATTTCTCTCCATTTCATCCACGATACTCTGTTGGAGGGACTTTCGAGTATAGCTGAACTTTTCCGGACCCATTCCATAGAAAATGGGGTTCCAGTTGAAGACGACACTATCCTCGTTTTCGAATTCATGATCGTCGAAAAGCATTGCATAAAGCGATACTATCAGAAGGAGATGGCCGGAGTACTATATTCAGGTATTAAATGATGACTGTCAATACAAGTCAAGAGACTGATTTGACCAACCATTATATTCTCTCTTCTGATCGGATCTGCCCAGGGCTTCCTCAGTTCAGTAATATCCGGATCGACGAACTTCCCGCTTTGGCTGGCCAAGTACCAATAACCCCAGACCTCCCTCCTTAGCATCTTGCTAATGAGCGATCGAATAAGAGTCTTGAAAACAGATCTCAGGGCCGGTAGGTGGTGATAGTGTGCTGCCCCAGCAGCGTAAGCCATTGTAGCAAGTTGATATCGATACGCATCCAGCCATTCCTGCGCAGGTTCTTGCGTGCCCATATGGGCCCATTCACCATCCGG
Organism: Scytalidium lignicola; assembly: GCA_002812745.2. Classification (NCBI taxonomy): domain Eukaryota; kingdom Fungi; phylum Ascomycota; class Leotiomycetes; genus Scytalidium; species Scytalidium lignicola. The sequence goes on from NCSJ02000200.1 coordinate 68,455, forward strand.
TTGTGATGCTAAGTTATGGAAATGACGGATATGGCCTGCTGCTAGCTTGTCTAGCTTGGGAACACTATCTAGCAAACTGGCAGGTAGGGAGGAGAAGATGTGGCCATTACCATTGGCAGATTCTGTGGACTGGTCGATCCTATCCATGACTTTAGTTAATCACGCGAATTTTAGGGGCTGGATAAATACCACTTTTGAATGGGAATCGGATATACATGTCTGTATTTCTCTACGATCTAGTGGTAAGGCGGGCGTATTCGGTCTCGGGCACGTCGTACATCAGCCTTGGCGGTGTATAAGTATTCAAGTGGCGTGTCGGATATATCACCGGACAGCCACCCTTACACATTACAGCTAAGCTAGAATGAGCGATTCCCTGATTAGACGATATTTTTAGTGGTTTATGTCCATGGTAAAAAAGACTCATAGGCCAAAAATTAACTAGCGTATACAAACAAGATGGAAGCTTATTTTGAAACGAGGATTGAATTTTCTATTCCCTCCAAGACAAAACTGAAAATGCTTGGTTTTTTACAGGAGTAAAGTTGTCTCATGGAACTAAGTGAAAGGCTCTCATTCTCACCCTACATAGATAATGAAGACTTCATTCTTGTGTCTAAGATTGTGCAATAGAGATATAAATTAATAACTAGCGGACTTTACTGCCTGCTAGACAGATAATAGCTCTCTGTTTTTAATTAACGTTCGGATATTTCAATATGCGAATATCCGCATGCATATTGAAGATCGCTCACCTTATTGGTAAAATCCTTGTAATTTTCACCCCCAGCCCCTCCTCGGGATAGAGTATAGATTAAAAGCCTTCAGAGCCCTTGTGATTAGAACTAACAGATACCGAGGTATACTCCGAATGAGCTTTGAGAACTATTTGTACTAGCGTGGACGTTTACGAATACTGTGTCACCTCCATTGTAATCATCTCTTTTAAACGCACAGATTTTAAAATGAGAATGGAGGAGCCCGTCATTCAAGGTGCAGTGCCATGACAGAAGTATTCGTAGGGCTTCTGATGATATGATTGGCCAGTGGGCATTGCTGTGCGAATACGGCAAGTTAGTTTAGTTACTTCTGTTCCGAAGGATTCTGATTATATAAGCTGTCAAAGACCCTTGGCACCTAGCACTTGAGGCAATTGATAAAACAAAGTATTGTCAGCTGCCCTACCGAATTATTAAAATAAAATTAAACTCAGTACGCCTTGAAAATTGTCTAATCAACATATACAAGACTAATCGAATGAAAACAACATCTCAGTAATAGTAATAACTTTTATGTTCAAATGCACTTCCGTTTTAAGGTTAGCGTGCTTTATCGGCCGCAGCGCCTCGCTTGCATATCCAGGTCGTGCTCCAGAACAATTTTGGAGAAAGGTGGCAGCTTCGTTGAGCGCATCTTTAATTCTCACAACAACTACCGCAACGTCAATCCTTTCCTACCACCCACACCAACCTCTCCGCCATGGCAGATCAAGTACAAGAACTGCTTGAAGTTCCACGCGAATTTTTGCGCGATGGCATGCAATTCATGAACCGGTGCCAGAAGCGTACGTTGTCCCAGAGAGATGATGCTATTTAAGGGGCCACAACGCTAACATATTCCAACTACAGCTGACCGAAAGGAGTTTCTCAAGATCTCCCAAGCTGTTGGTGTAGGTTTCCTCATTATGGGTGCTGTCGGCTTCATCGTAAAGCTCAGTAAGGCCTCTCCCCTCCGTCTTGATCGAAAGGTCATCCGTTAATTTGGCTATAGTTCATATTCCCTTAAACAATGTGCTAGTTGGCGCAGCATAAACGATTAGGGTCAATTGACATGTCATTATTCAAATTGAGTAGAATTTTCATATCGGGAGTTTCTTGGAAGCACGGATAATTGGGTTGATGCATGGAGGCAAGGTCTCAGTGGCCTTTGATAGCGGTAGAAGGTGGATGGGACATCCATCTAGTATCTGATATGGACTTATTCCCACTACAACTGAATAAAAGTTCTCTTGACCAAGTTGGTGATGTACCGAGACTATTCCTATGCATGGGTATATCGACACGTATTTGCTTGCATACATAGGTCTGCTGGATTTTGACTGTTTTAGTGGTGTAACAGCAATAACCTTTTCTCCTTACACATGTAAAACCAGGTCAGGACCTCCTCCTAAACCAAAGACGGGTCTAAATTGTAACTTCATAGTAATCTTAACTAATAAGGCCTGGCCTTAAACAATTTTCTGCGAAGGGCTACTCCCTGTTTTTTTTTTAATGTTAAACGCCTACGGGTTCAGCTGGAAGTATACCTAGTAGTGATCTAGAGGCTCACTCTCAGGTCCATTCAAATACTCAATTCCACATCCTGGTCCCAAACGCTTCAGTCACTTGCTGTTGCAGGCTCAGCTAATGATATATGTACTGCTATAGCTAATAACATGAATAAATACGGTACGTATAGCCTGGTGATGGCAGTGATGGCGAGGGTTTGTTGGGCAGCACTGATACTGCTAAACTCTGAAAGACAGTATACATGGATGCACTGTGCAAGATAAACTCTGCCCAAAAGACCCTTGTGCTTAGCGTAGTTAATTAAACATATGTCAACTTGCGATAGTTGTATTTTGTATTGTAAAGTCATAATTATAATATTAATTATTGTATGGCCCCCGGACTTTGTTCTCCCGGAGCTTCTGGTCATCACTGCGCATATTCTGCCTTCTATTATTGAGGGGGAAAGGGCTCCTAGGGAATGTTGTTGTTATGGTATGAAGGGAGAAGGGGGAGGAGGGTTGCTATTTATAAGCCTCAGGATTTTCTCAAAGTCGAATTCGGTGGCTTTGGCTTGGACCACGGAACCACCTCGAATGTTCGATTCGGAACCAACTTTAGTGGCTTCTGGTTGTACGTTACGTACTGAATTCAAGCCGGGCCGCTACTCTACTGGAATCTAGATGTCTTCGCCCATAGCTTCTACCGTAGCATATCTAAAGAGAAACTCATACACTGCAGTATTACTCGAGGAGGACGCAGCATTGATAGCAGTGCCCCAAGTCTCTCCTATTGAATGAACATCTGCTCCGTCGCTAAGAAGTCCTTTAACTTCATCTAGATCTCCACGAGCAGCAGCGATGTGGAGGGGAGGGTCAAGTAACCATTCCTCGTGTTCAAATGACGACACGTGGACACCAGATGAAGCCCCTTTGTTGGCGGCGAGGGTGCTTCCAACAGCAGCGTTGCTTAGATTACTGTCCTTTCCATCACCATCTATATCTCTTGGAATGGCAAAAATAGCGAGCTGCTCCATGTGGAACGCGACATGGTGGCGGAACTGTTGCAGATCGACTGTAATAATATCTCCTGACTGATTATTCTTCAAAGGATCCAACGCTGTGTTCTCATCCTCCATCACAGTTCTTAGTGATTGCTCCCACTCCTCACAGAAAGGGCAATCTCCTGCGGGGATGGCATCTAAGTGGCGTTGACTAGTTTGTAGGAGTACCCCCAATTGATTGACATCCAATACTGCATGAACTTGCTCCACATGTGATTGAAATCGCCCTTGATCTTGAGAAGGCCCCTTCTCAGAGAACACAAGTCCACTGGCACGCAAGTCCGCACTAGATTTGATCACAGCGCTAGAATGGCTTAAGGAGGTCAATGATGAGACTGGTGCAGATTACGCAGATGCTGTAGAATGGTGTCTTGCAGGCCACCGAACACTTCCCACTGACGGTTCCTGGAGGCGACAGATGTTGGAGAAGGTCATTTCTCCGTTGGATAGATGCTATAACTATCTAGTAAAAATATAAATCTAGACCATCCAGTCTTAGTGTAAGGTAGTTTTTTCAAAGCTTTTCATTGATCATGTATCCCTTGATTCAATATTCGAATCAATGTTTGACAGTGTGTATAATGAGTTGAGTTGAGTTGAGTTTTAAGGTGTACTCAACTCAACTCAACTTAAGTTAAATTGAGTTGACTTAACACTATTCCTATTTAGGATTAGTATTTGATTAGTAATAGAAATTAGCCAATAAGATAGTTGATTTTGCTAGCTGAACTAATGAGATTACTAATCATTTCGCCATCTCCTATTTTTTCACTTATTTTGCACTCTGTATAAAATTGCATAAACCTATACAAAATTGTATAAAATTGTATAAAATTATACGTTGAGTTGTTTGAGTTGAGTTGAGTTCAACTCAAACTCGACTCAACTCAACTCAATTAAATTTAAATTAAATTGAGTTTTTGAGNTTTTTTTTACACACACTGATGTTTGATTTTGATATGGCTCTAACACATGCTTCGTAGTAACATGATACTAACATCTAGGATAAACCAAGTCGGTACAGTACAAAAGAAAAGCTTTTCTATGTTTTTATGCCAGCCTTGAAGCTACTCTAATATTTCCATTCCCATCTATAATAGTTTAACTTCTCATAATTGTCATTATATTTTTTATACTGTTTTTGATACCCAACTCCTCTATTTTATTCACTAGTTAAAACCAGCTATATAATTATTAATAATTGCAAATTTTAGATAGATTTCAACTGGTTGTCGATTGGCCAGCACACAGACCAGTGCGTCGGCAAGACAACCCCAGTCATTCTTCGAGCTGACAGAAGTTTGATTACGATTTGATCTAATCGCTTCCAGACCGCGCAACAACATTGGAGACACGGTCCAATGTCCGTATTTATCGAACGCCTTGTCTGATCACAAATATTAGCTCTAGCCTTCTTTTAGCATCATGCGGCCGAAAGTGAAAAGGACAAAAACTGGCTGCTACACTTGCAGGTATTGCCACCATGGCATTGTAAATCATACACCAATGTGGGGAGTTGCAACTAACCAGGCATATTCTTCTAGAGTTCGACGAATCAAATGTGATGAAGAGAAACCATCCTGTCGGAAATGCTCCTCTACCGGCAGGAGGTGCGAGTGGCTTCCGCCGTCGGAACAGTCTTCTGCACATCAAAGAAGGCTTGGTTCTACGAAGCCGCCCTTGAATATCCCGCTACTGCCACAGATGAAAGCGATGGAGCTAAGAGTTTTTGAATTCTCCACAGCTAGGACTTTCCGGGAAATTTCACTGTTCTTTTCCTCAACTTTCTGGGACACTCTAGTTTTACAGATGGCCTACTCCGAACAGACTGTACTCCAGGCTGTTCTGGCACTAGGAGCTCTCCATGAGAGCGAGGAGAGAAAAGGCATGCCCATCACAAAGGAAAGATTGAATGACACCAACCATGTTTCTGCTTATGGACATTACAATGCAGCCATCAGACTCCTGAGAGCTCGTGCGAGGCAAGAGGGAGAAGACATACGATTAATCACACTAACTGTGTGTCTGATATTCATTCATATAGAGCTTCTCCGTGGACGTTATGAATCCGCCGCAACACATCTAAAGAGTGGGCTTGATATTTTATCTAGAAGCAACGTATACTCGACCTTGCATCGTCGAGCCGACCTAAGCACCATAGAAGGGCAGCTTGCATTGTCATTTACTAGACTTGACGTGCAGACACCTGCATTTATGGTGGGCGGGCCGTTTCTAACCTATAATGTTGAAGATATCGACTTCGACAAGAATATCCAAGATCATAATTTCCCTAGAGATGTGTCAGTAATTAAAAGGAAAAGTGACATTCTGATTGGATCCTCGCTGCAGTTATATTTCATGTCTAAAGAACATCGTAAAGCCGATAAAGAGCTTCATACCAAGGAGACGTTAGCACGCCAGAAAACGCTGCTTGAATACAATTGTCAATACATGAAAACAGTTGAATCTCTATCCGCACCATCAAAACTGTCAGTGTCATCGGAGGCACCAGTTTACTATCAAGAATATCAATCCTTATCCCTCCTTCGGTTGCATCTTTTAACGACACGAATCCTCCTGTCTGCCTGCCTTGCTCCAGATAAAGAATTGGCATATGATAAACATTTGTCAGAGTTTAAGACGGTGGTAAGCATTGCAGAGGACTTCACTGCAGGTCTTAAATCCATAACTAGAAAGAATGCCGCTATACCAAGCTTTTCCACCGATCTAGGTATTATTTCACCGTTATTCGTCACTGCTTTGTCATGTCGAGACACTGAGACACGCTACAAGGCGCTCTCAATTCTTGATTCCTGGCCGCACCAGGAGGGATTCTGGTGTTCTTCACTAGCATTGACAGGCGCACAGCAAGTTGTAAAGATCGAGGAGGAGGTGAATAATGCAAGGTTTTTCATCTCGTATAAACGATTTCATTCTAGAAGTTAACGAGGAGCAAGATCAAGCGGTTATAACATATGGCAGATCAAATTCAAATCAGAATGGAAAAAAGGAGTCATACTCTTTGACGCTATAGCACGTTTGTATACATAATCAAGCCACCGTTATATTATTAACAGGATAGCTGCTGCTGTTTCCAGATGTGGAAGGTGTGCGGCAGGTTTTAGGCGAACCGACCAATAGAGTGTTTTAGCAATATTTGAAGATAGACAGAAGCTTCCTTGGCAAGTACTATACGCTATAATAGCAGTAATATTTGCCAAGGCCGACAGGAGGTGGGCAAATCCTGTCTGCATACCAATGGCAATGCCGATAAAAATAACTTAGGTTTCGGACACAATGCAAAATTCATCGAGGGTTTAGATCTGCGAAATAGATTATGTAGATGCCGGAGGGACCCGCTCTGCCGTAGCCGTCAGCACTGGCTAATGAATAGGCACCCTAACAGTCCAATTCACATATGACGTAGATAATATCTACACTTCTCTGCATAAGTACTGTTATATTATTCTAGGACATCCGTAACTAATTGGCTCCAATTTGCCTTTAACCTTTATGAACCCCTCAATCTTACGTTCAAAGGGATATTACGGCAAATCCTATCGTAGAGATTATATATATGCCATATCGAACTGATGGCCAAAAAAATGAAATATAAAATTAGATCTAAAAGTTGTTAGACTAAACTAATTAAGTGGGTAATACGTAAGGGGGATGTCATGGCAGCAACTCAGAAGCTGATAGTAATAATGACGGCATAGCGACGGTCAAGTATTGTCTTGTTACGTGTAATTTGGGTCAAAGATGCGTCAAGCCAAACTATAATGATGCCTAATTGTAAGTTAGGGATCTTAATCCAGCCATAAATTGAACATATCATTTTCTTTTCTCCATCCCTACCTCTGTCTGACCGAGCTGCAAGAGAAACTGTAGTCGATCTTGATTGAACAGTCCTGCAATATCGGAGTACTAAAAGATCCATAGAGAGATCGCGATAATATAAAGTTTTGGAACCATGGCTAGAAATGAATTTGAGCAGCAGTCGCAGCTCCTGAAGGGCCTAGATAGTCAAGACAGTGACGAAGAGTTAAACGACTATATGGACGAGAGCGATTGGGACTGCGATGACACTGAGAAAAGTAATGATTCAGGGTCAATGTTTTTAGAAGATTCTTCAGAATCAAAACAACAAGATCCAACGGATATGGAAATTCAATTATGGAGAGTCGACGATGTCAGTCTACAAAGCCCTACAAAATTCCATCATAAGCTGCGGCCGATAAAATCAAGATGCTAAACTCCAAAACTTTGACTTAGGTTTACGATATCGAATCCGATGCACGGATGATTTATCCATACGACCCGAATAGATACATCCGTAATGACAAAGGAGAGGCAACTTTGTCACCTGAGAAATGCGAAGGATCCGTCTTGGTATTACGACGGGTCTTTTGAGAGAGATAATAAATTGAGGAAAATTATGCTCGATATTAGAAGCCCACTAATCCGCGAGGTCATTAAGAATATCTTAGAAGACGAGGCAGCAAATCTTGAATCCGACTCACCATTATTAGAATGGCCGCACCACGGCATGTTTCGACATGTAGGTTTTCCTAAATTGTAATGGTGATAGGGAGTCATGTAAGCTAACCGTGGAAAAGAGGGAGTTAATTNAAAAAAGCTGTTTCCAAGAAGGATAAACTCACGGAGTCTCATGTTAATGTGCTACTAGATCTCATTAACACAGAGTTTGCTGCCCAACTCCAGAATATCAACGCCATGTTCCCCAAGTAGGATAGGAATCTTCATTATTCTTGCTGATCAACTAACACATGATACAGGGGTATTTCCAACTTTGATATTCTTCAAGACGCGTTTCAACCGGGAGATATTATTGTCGATAATAATTCTGACGACGTTCGAGCTTACCTGGTGAAGGATACTCTTTACCGCGACGAAAACTATGGTGGGAAGCGACGTGATATACGCTTCTATATTAATGTCAAATATATTGACAGTGACGGCAACAAATTTGGAACTTGTGATGCTACTTTCACTATCAAAAAATTCAAAGGTGTGAAGTTCCTTAACAAATTACCAGTGTTCCCTCTCAAGTACCATTCCAACTCCAAACGAGTTTTCGAGGTTCTTGTAAACCGTGGCAGAAAATTCGTCAGTCTAAATGGTCAACATTTCAAATTTCTTAAAGGTATTGTAAGCAGCATTGAAGGATCAAGAATGGATGTAAGAATCATCATTTCGCGGACTGGAGAATTTTACGCTGACTTTTCATCAGGTCAACTCTCGAGTTGTCGTAGACACTGCAACCTATCAAAGACTAAACAGTCGTTATGGGGGAATAGTTAATGAGATTAGAAGACAATTAACTGAAGAAGAGCTGGCAGCTTGCATCGACACAATTCCAGCATTCTCACTCTGTGACAAACAATGGTGTATAGTGAATATCGAACTTATTGAGGATATCACTTTCAACAAAGATGTGTTTGACCAACTCGTGTTAGATGATGAAAATAAGGGTCTCGCTCGTGTTATGGTAGAACAGCATATCAGGGGAACGAACTTTGATGATTTCATCGAAGGTAAAAAATCCCGTTCATGTCACTATGTACATCATGCTAACACATCCGAAGGCAAGGGGAAAGCTATTGTGATGTTACTTCACGGCCCACCTGGAGTGGGTAAGACACTAACAGCAGAAGGTAAAATTCTCCTATTTTACGCAGATTCCTCCTTCATACCAGCTGGAAAATCAGGACAAGGCTAACACATTAATTTAGCTGTTGCAGAGTACACACAAAGACCCCTATATACTGTTACTTCTGGTGAGCTCGGGATACACTCCGAAGTGCTAGAAAAGAAATTGAAGCTTGTTCTCAACCTTGCAAACACTTTTGGAGCTGTTCTCCTACTTGATGAAGCAGATGTATTTCTAGAGCGTCGCACTTCACATGATCTCGAACGGAATGCATTAGTATCTATCTTCCTCCGACTCCTAGAATACTACCAAGGAATTTTGATTCTCACCACAAATCGTGTCGGAGCTTTCGATGAAGCTTTCCACTCTCGAATCCACATCGCCTTGTCCTACCCTGAGCTCTCTATCCAAGCGCGCAAGCAAATCTGGAAAAATTTTGCTGGACAGAGTGTACGGGAGGTGACCTTATCGGAGGAGGAGTATGAAGAGCTTGCAAGATTAGACCTCAACGGACGACAAATTAAGAATGCTTTCAGTTCATCGGTGGCACTCGCCGCTGAAAGGCAAGAGCCAATATCGATAGGGCATCTAAGGATTGTCGTGAACATTCTTGTTAACTCTGCAATGTTAGGTCTCACGTCCAAGAGCAGTTAAGCTGTTGAACGGAAACCTGATGTTTGCATAACCTACTCTGATGTATTCAACATACTCCTGCGTGGTGATATGCGTCTTTGGAATTCTCCTACAGGACAGTAGTCAAGAAAAATTATATCATCAAATACTTTGACAAAAACAGGGGACTTACAGATAGAAGTCCAATTTTTCTTTCAGTACCTAAAGCCTAGCATATTGATGTGTGACATCTTCCATTTTAGATTTAGATTTAAAAACAGTAGGGAGAGGTTAGCCTCCGATTTCAATTTTCCATGCAATGTCAAGAGTGCATTTTAGTAATGGTGAAATGGTAACAATATTTCATTTAGTGCCAGTGTATCAGGACATATTCCGTATTACTTATTTAGATCCCACACCTACGTACCTTTCACCGACAGGGGATAATCCATTGTTTGAGCCGTCTTAGTTGATGAGGAAAGGTCATGACAAATCAAGTCGGAAGTTTCGCTCTTTAGAACTCTAAATCTTTCAGATACAGAGAACACGGGGTGTACCGTCATTTCTCAAATAGTTTAGTCCCTGAACGATGCTTTCAACTTCGTTTCCAGAAGGAAGTTTCTATGCCGATATATACTTAGTCTTACTTTCTTCTGGTTGATCTAACAAGTTTGCAGCGCAGAACTTGCTTGATATAAATGATCCAACTACCTGGATATTCCAGTTAAACACTTCTTGGCCTAGATCACTAGGTATCGCGGAATTCTCCTCTAGTATCTTAATTATCAAGGGTAGATACGAGGATAAAGCAGAACCTTTCCCATTGTATATTAATGGCTTCCAGACGGCTATCTAATTTGCCGCAATTCAGTTAAATATTAGGGTGCATTGAGGATTCTCTCATGATAAAGCTAGTATTACCAAAACTTGTTAACAGGTTGTTTTTAACCTTCTCTTAGGTAATTTCCTAGTAGAACTTCTGTTACTCAACTAAGAATAAGTTATAAGTAATATTCTTCTCAGCTAATCTCAAAATCTAGGTAAGCTGTATCGAAATACTGTACAATACATAAAACAACAGGCTTCAGTTCAATTGTTATTAATTAGCAAATTATGATATACTACAGTATAAACAAATTCGTCCCATAACATCATCTTTATTATGGATTATTAATAAGATGGTGTCAACTTCACGTCAACTGGATGAAACGTGCTTATATTAAGCGCCCACCGCCAGCCTAACCAACACCTGGGTTTGATATTGTTATGCAGAGAGCAGTCTAATTGTCGGTTCACCTATAGCACATAATCGTCGGGCCTCAGGCACGCGCATTGCCCGACTTTAGTCGCATTCGCTCCTAGTCGGTGGAAGCGAATGTGGTCGCAAAGCGAATGTGGTCGCCTATTTTTTTTCTATGGGAAACCCACACAAATTGAATACTAATTACCATAACTTGACATATCCACTCTCATCCAGTTCCTCTGAA